>BPLR01020516.1:0-137500 GCA_021605095.1 Caerostris extrusa | reverse complement strand
TGAGTCATTTCTACGACAAATTATATATACTGAACCGAATAGCTGAAATTACAATTTTGAGGAGCTATTTTTGGCTCTTAAATTTAATTTGTTACGATGTGCACTTTAATTTTCTAATTACTGTCTACATTTGAAATCTTAAGATGTAATTTCTTAACCTAAAATTTTTTAACTCCAACTTAAAATTATTTCTCTTAAATTCCTCAAAGTTTTTATCTCTTAATTCTGTAAATCAATTCATAATTATAATAATTATTTAATAAAATTTTTGTACCATATTTAATAGCTACAGACACATTTCGATGTATCAATTCCTACGAAAGAGTTGGCAGAGGATAATGGACCAAGAGAGTGCATCGTGGCGCCATCTATTGGTCTATTCTTCAATCTTTTACAACTATTGATCACAACCCCTTAGGACAGGGATGGGCAGATACTGCCAGCCAGAAGATTCTACCAGGCCCGCCAGAAGATTCTACCAGGCCCGCTTATAGAATTTTAATATGCCGGTCCAAGACAAATTAAAAGAAATTATAAATTATATATTCATCTCCTTTTCTACTTTGAATAAATATTATTTTTTTTTTCTTCCTTTTTTTTTTCAAAGGACTGATGATCTTCTTACTTTTTTTCTATTTCTGTGCTACAAAACATAAATCGTCGGAAATAGCAAGCACAGACAGCTTTCAATCGGTAAAGCGTTAAAAGTGGTTCTTAGTTAGTTATAGCTGTAGATTGTTGAGTTTTTACAAATCTCTATCGAAAATAAGTTTCCCAAATTTAATATCTCACGCCCAGAAAATCAGTACTATGTTTGCTTCATCTCATATATGTGAACAAGTGTTTTCAACTATGAACCTTAGAAAGAATTATTTCAGAAGTAGACTGACAGATGAGCATTTAGCCTCTTTCCATAAAATCAGTACATCTCACTTCAAATCTTAATGTAAGGAACTTTTAAAAATGAAATCGCAATTTCATTCATCTCATTAACATATTTAAATTGTAATACTTGAATATAGTTTTAAAATTTTAGAAAAATTTATCTTGACTCGCCAAAGTTTTTTTTTTTTTTTTCGATTTTTGGCCCGTGACCGTAAAAGTTTGCCCATCCCTGCCTTAAGAAGACGCTGCCCAATCTCTGTTCTCAATCTCGCAGGTCATTTCATTTCCGTACTATCCGATGTGCATCATCCTTCTGTAGCATGATTCTCTAACATGATTGCAAGCTCGAGTTCGTTACGGAATGTGATTTGAGCTTTTAATTGTACCAGCTCGATTCCTTTGAAACTAGATAGATAATTAGTAGTTTTAATTAATTATTTAATTTTTACTACTGTGTCTAAAAAACTAAAACAAATTTTCAATTTAAAATTCCAGGACTTATGGAATTTCAACTATTCATTAGTGTTTGAGTTACGCTTGGCTTTGGAAGACGCTAAAAGTGATTCCGGCAATTTTTGAAATGTCTGAATTAATTGAGCAAAGAACTTGCATTAAATTTTGTTTGCGGAAACGTGTAGAATGCTGCAGAAGACATTCGGTGAGCATCCCTATATCGGAAGGAAATGTTTACAAGTGGTATAAACAGTTCAAAGAAGGCAGAGAACGCGTTGGAGGCGAAGAGCCCTCTGACCGACAATCAACCTCAAACGACGAAGCTCGCGTCCAAAAATTAAAGATTTGGTGCTTGCAAACCGTCGATTTACAATTAGAGATCTTGCTGATGATGTTTGGAATTTCAAAAGGATCGGCCAATTCCATTTTGGGCCTCAAACGCTTCAAATCTCGATTGGTACCGAAAACACTGAATGCGCCAGCTGCATTGATTCTTCGGGACCACAGAGGGGGAAACCGTTTTGAATCGATTGAAGGCTTTCCCCTGCCGATGGCTTTTTAGCATGCATTGAGGGGTTGGAAAAAGTTGGCATAAGTGCATTGTGTCCTGAGGGGATTACTTTGAAGGCGATGAAATAAATCTGGAAGAATAAATAAATTTTTTTTTTGAAAAAAAAAAAAATTGGTCTTACTTTTTGGGCACAGTAGTAATTAATTTATTATTTAATTTTAGTATTAGCTAGTTTTAATTTGTAAAAATTCCACTTTAATGTAACTAAGTGTTCTACAAACTTTGTAAATTTAAGGAATTCTAATGAGTATAAAACTATTTTACGGAACCCGGGATCATAAACAATACAATATTCACAATCTGGGTAGTACATTCAAAGAAAATTTTTTAATTTTTTTATTATTATACTATAATAAAAATTAAAAAAAAGTTTACAAAATAAACAAATAAAACAAAATAAAGTATTACAAAAAAAGTGTGTTAAAAAGTTACAAAGTGTGCGTATGTGTGTTCCAAATAAAGTTAATATGTACAAATAAAATTTTAAATTTTAAAGAAAATTTTTTAATTTTAATTTTTTCAGCATCCAATTTATTTTTATTTTTTGTTTTTGTTCCATATTGTTGAAAGCGACTTTTCTCACAAATATGTTGTAAGGAAGTACATTAAAGCTTTTATGGCTTTTACAGAAATTTAAGGATAATCTGTGTAAATTTTTAACCAAAAATCAAAGAAGATTTTCTCATTCGTATCTGCATTTTAACATAGAATCTGTTGATAGTTCAACCAGTTGTTCCTGTTCTGTCGGTAATAAATTCTGATTTTTATTGAAATTTTGAAATGGATTTTAATCCGGTCATAGGACTCTTCTTGTTGAGGAAAGTAATTTCTGATAGTGTTAATTGTAAAATATGTTCCTTGAATTATGTCAAAAAAAAATTATTCTATTTTCGATTAGAAAAATTATTTAGCATTTTAATTAGTACATTGCGTATTATTATTTTCACATAAGACTCCTACGAATCTAATTTTAAAATTAAAGCATTGATTTTCTCGTTCAGTTTAATAACGTTAAAATTTACAGAAGCGAAGATATTTATTAAATTCCTTTAAAAGAATAAATATATATGCCAATATCTGTAATCCTATTTCATCATTTAAATTTTGAGCATATTTATGTTCACGATCATATAAAAAATTCTAGTTACATTTTTTTAATTCAAAAATCAATTTAAGATTTTACCCCCGCGATAACCCCCATGGTGGATTCAGAACCACTAACAAATAATCATGCCACCGCCAAGATTCGAACTTGAAGTCTGTGGTACCAACAGCCAGAGAGCTAGCCCACACATTTGTCAGAGTTTAAATCAATGTCATTCGATAAGAGCTGTAGTTTTGGGTCCGATCTAAACCACCAGATAAAATATTCTGTATGAATTATCTGTATCATCAGCAGAATCATTGTTGGATGTCTTCTTTTGAATTGCATCTTAATAAAGTACGCGTTCCTCATGAATTGACACCTTAGATTCAGAAGTCTTCTTATTTACAGATGGATCGATACAGGTAGATTCCTATTTACTCTCCTTTCATTGTAATTTCTTTCATGTGAATACCTATAATTACCCGTTCGTAATATTCCTTCTTTGATTATTATCCTGGGAAAATCTATTTCCCCTCATAATAATTTTCATGTGAAAATCTATTTTCTTGATAATTATTTTCCCTATACGTCTTATCATTGCATTGATTTCGATAACCTCTATTTTGAACCCTTTCTTTTATAAGAGTCTATTCTTCCTTCATAACCTATAGCATTCTCTCCTTTGGAATTTATATTAGAATCAATATAAAAGACAGGAATTCCTTTTGTGGTGGTATCCTTTTAGAATTCCTGTTAGAAGAGGCTTGTTTTTCATTTCCTTCTACTTTATTATTACATTCAGAATTTTTTACTTTCAACACATTCTTTGAATTTGGTGAAGCAGTGTCATTTCTTTCATTTAGGGACATAGCAGATTTTTTTATGAGTCATTGAATCTGGAATCTTAGCAGCATTGTCCTTCGTCGTTTTTATTAGCGAAAGTTTCTTTTATAGAATTCTTAGTTTTCCTACGTTTCCTATATTAATTATAAGCATTTGGTCCATGTCTCTCTCTCTCTGTTATTTGGATACGAATGATTGTAGTAATTCTCCGTCCTTTCACCACCAAATCTTCTAGGTCTATCACGATAAGCAATTCTATCATTCTTTTTGTATGAGGTAGAATTAGAAGACTTGCACAAGTGTGTTATTGTAAGAGTTTCCAGAAAAAGGTTTTTTTCATTAGATTACCTCTATTTTGAAGTGATTCCTTTTCATTTTCAAAATGATAGTCCCCTTCTAAATCATCTGTTGAAAATGCTTCTTTTTTTTTTTTTTTTTGTATATTCTGATTAAAACCAGGTCTAAATCTGTTATTTATTTTTGTAGTTTTTACCACTTTCAATTTAATACATGGTGTTTCCACGAAACAGTTTAATCCAATCAGTGGGTAATCTTTTGCATAACCGATATGCAAAAACATCACCGAGTCTAGCTTATGGTAAATCTAAATGAAATGACTAATAAATCACTGGTTGAACTGGTCTGAAACAATTAAAACGGGTATATTTTTCCCATTACTTCATCTAATTAAAAATCCACAACTGCAGCACATAAGCTTTGCAAAACTGGGTACTTCTGATTCCCAAAAGATCTAAAGTTCTTTTTTACAAGGCGTCGTATTAATTCTCAGACTTATTATTGCAAGCTATTCTTCCAATAAACAAGAAGCACTAATATCCAGCAAATAGATGACAGTGCGATTATTAATTGTAGCATTTCTCAAATACTTGTCAGCGGTTTTGGAAGATTCAAGGTCACACACGCTTAAGCTGATTTCTTTATTTTTTGAGCAATATTTTTTTGTATGGCCTGATGTTGAGGTTACTCTTCATTGTGTCTTTGATAGCCCAGTTGTTGCAGCCTCATCTGGACCATCCTTCGGAAAAGGATTTATACTCCGAGCTGGCAATCAACATTGTTAACATTATTCGGATGCACCACGGTATTTGATTTTCTTGTATTCCTCTGGGGATACGACAATAACAACTACTTTATCTCCCTAAAATGAAGTTTCAAACTTTAATGCATGTGATAAAATATTGCCTAAATCTTTGTACATAAAGTGCAAGGATTTGGGCAATATTTTTAAATGTGACCAAAAATATTTCGGTTCACCCTCTTCATCACAGATAAATGAATTAAATACTTTACGGTTAACATTATATTTAGGCGAATTTTCTTTTTCATTAGATTTATGACTCATTGTAGCATTTCGATATATTTCCTCTAGCTATATTTTTATTAAAATTCACCACGAAATAGACCCCAGACTATTATCCTGCCTCCCCTTTTTATAGTTCCTTTGTCGCCTATGAGCAATGTCACTCACTTTGGGATGCAGTGCTCGAGATCATTTAATTTCAACGCCGTTGATCATAAACGCAAGCAAAAGATAGGGCCTCCAATCGTAAATAAATTTATTATGGGCTAACTGACTCTTAAAAATCAGCAAATAAGGTTCATTGCACTCCTTAGAAGTTGTTACTTTTATCTCACCAAAACAATCCGGCAAACAAGAAAAATTTCACATAAAATTTCTCTAACCGCACTGTTAATGAGATATCCAAAAGGACGGGCTGTAAGTTACGGTTGTAGTTTGACGGTTAGGTTGTAAGTTGACGGGTTACGATGAACGACGACATGACCCACAAAAATAATAGAAATACAGATACAAAAAATCCGCGCCTACCACGGATGAATATCAACAAGAAAGTTCTAAAGTCCAGCGATAAAAATTCTTACACCGAAGTACGGTTGCAGTTAAGTGGAGTGGCAAAGAGTTCACGTGATAAATAATTTAAAAGTGCTAGATAGACAGCAATTTTGATATTTACTACTTAACACACGAAAGAATTAGCAGTTATTCTTATGAACATGTTTGCATCGATGTTAGTAGATACACAACTTTAAGTGACCACACAATTTTGGACGATGCAAAACTTGAATGTAATATTTTTTGGGAGGCGTTTTTAAAGTTTTCTATTTTTTTCAGACTATTGGAAAATGCAAAAGTAAATTTTAAAAAAAATAAATAAATAAAAATATTTAAAAAAACCTGCATTAATTAATAAATGGATAATACACTAATTTTTAATTAATTAAGTTTAAGCTGCCCTGTATGTTGTATCTTTTATATATGTTTCTAGAAAAAGGAAAATAAAGTAAATAATACAAATACTATCAATATATGATGCCACCTATTCTTTAATCCTGTACATTTTAATTATAATTTAAAAATCAATAGAACTTTATCTCTTGATTCTTTAGCAAAAATGCCAGAAGTCTGGATCAGACTACTATTCCTACTTCCCTTACAGCTGCTAATGCCTTCGCAAAATTTAAACTTATCATTCCTTCTTTTGATCAAAACTAAATACTAAATTACAGAACAAAATGTCGACAGTAAAACAGCTACTACTCTCACAAGATTAAAGACGAAACACCACAAAAATATGGTAATTTTTGCTGATGGCGTTAAGAAATACCAAAAAAATCTTGTAACTGCCCTGATGTGGAACTTACTACCATGTCAAGAGGTCTTCAATTGTAAAAACTTTGTTAAAAGTTTTTCTATACACAGAAATATTATTTGATTTGGATTTCTTTACTATAAAGTAAAAAATTAATACAAAAATATTAGGATTTTTTACAAAAAAATGTAATTTAATTAAAAATCTTCAAAATTTAAGATAATTTAAAATTTTATGCGAAATAGATGATGTTTACTTGATCTGTGAATAGAGAAATTTTACGATAAACAAATTCGTTATAAAAGTTAATAAATTATTAATTAGATTAAACATTAATTAATTATTAAACATATTAATTATTAATTATTAAACATATTAATAAATTATTAGCCACCACACTCAAGTGTGGTGTCTAGGGCTAGACTCCTTTAGAACCCAACTGGATAACATTGTTCGACTCTAACTAGCATTAATATCTTGATTCTTTAAAATATAATTATACTTTTCTTTAAAAAAAGTCTTAAGTCATTCGAAAATATATTTGAATTTCACTTATGTATAGCAAATTAATCATATTTTTATCATTTAAATTATTTATCTATGAAATAACCACTGAACTATTATAATTATTAGTGTAGCCTTCGTCAAGCGTGACGGAAAATATAAGTTTTAAATTAATTTTAATATATTACAAACTTCCTGGAATAATAGACCGTCGTTAAAAGCATTTCATGGAAACTCTAGAGCAGGGGTGGCCAACACACGGCCTACCTTGAATGCTTTTCCGGGACGTGAGATTTATCACACATTTACAAAATATATTTATTTTATAATGGCCAGAGTAATGAAAACCACTGTATTAAAAAATATATGTGTGCATCCATATATTCAAAAATTAACTGTCGAAATTATGAGAAAAAATTATCTTTGATTTTAAAATAATATTCTTACTAATATATGATAGATATTGCCTGTTTTATTTATGAGTTTACAGTTTTTATTATGAGTTCGCAGAATAATGAAATTATATTTTGCGAACTCAAGAGGCTCGCACATCTTTGAATATCCAATATAACAGGTTCCATGTTTCACTTTAAGTGAGCTCAGTGACCGTCCCTAGATGCGCACAGTTGATTGTTGATATCAGAGTAAACAAGACTTTTAATTCAAATTGTTAGCGCTTTTGGTTCAACTTACACCTGCGTATCGTTTTATTCGAAAAAGAAATTGACCAAACACAAAACGGACGCTAATCTGTAACACCAATTACGATGTGCAAATACCCAAATTGAGATCGATTTACTAAGTGAAAAAGTGAAGAAGCAAAATAAGTAAATAAGTAACTAGTAAAATATGTATTTTTAATGATTTCAATTTTTTTTATTCATTTATATTTATATATTTTTATATTTCATTTTTAGTGTTATATATTTCTTTATAATGCTCATTTAGTATCATTATTATTATACACTGAAGTGACAAAAGTCATGGGATACCTCTTAATATCGTGTCGGCCCTCCTTTCGCCCGGCGAAGTGCAGCAACTCGACGTGGCATGGACTCAACAAGTCGTTGGAAGTCTTCTGCAGGAATATTGAGCCATGCTGTCTCGATAGACGTCCATAATTGTGAAAAAGCGTTGATGGTGCCGGATTTTGGGCACGAACAGACATCTCGATGATGTCCCATAAATGCTCGATGGGATTCATGTCGGGCGATCTAGGTGGCCAGATCATTCGTTGGAATTGTCCAGAATATTCTTCAAACCAATCGCGAACAGTTGTGGCCCGGTGACATTGCGCATTGTCATCCATAAAAATCCCATCGTTGTTTGGGTACATGAAGTCCATGAATGGCTGCAAGTGATCTCAAGTAGCTGAACATAAGCATTTCCAGTCAATGTTCGGTCCAGTCGCACCAGAGGACCAAGTCCATACCATGAAAAACAGCCCACACCATTACGGAGCCACCACCAGCTTGAACAGTGCCTTGCTGACAGTTTGGGTCCATGGCTTCGTGGGGTCTGCGCCACACTCGAACCCTACCATCAGCTCTTACCAACTGAAATCGTGACTCATCGGACCAGGCCACGGTTTTCCATTCATCTAGGGACCAACCGATATGCTCACGTGCCCACGAGAGTCGCTGCAAGCGATGTCGTTCTGTCAGTAAAGGCACTCGAGTCGGTCTTCTGCTGGAATAGCCCAAGAAAGCCAAATTTCTCCGCACAGTTCTAACAGACAAGTCCCTTGTACGTCACACATTGATTTCTGCGGTTATTTGACGCAGTGTTGCTTGTCTGCTAGAATTTACGACTCTTTGCAGACGTCGCCGATCTCGGTCGTTAGTGCAGGCTTTCGTCCACTGCGCTGTCCATGGTGGGATGTTATGCCTGAAATTTCATACTCTCGGCACACTCTTGACACAGTGGATCTGGGAATGTTGAATTCCCTAACGATTTCGAAATGGCATGACCCATACGTCTAGCTCCAACTAACATTCCGCGTTCAAAGTCTGTTGATTCCCGTCGTGCGGTCATCATCACGTCAAAACCTCTTCACATGAATAACTTGAACAGAAATGAAAGCTCTGCGAAAGCACTGCGCATTTATACCTGTTCTACGCGATGCTACTGCCATCTGAAAATTTGCATATTGCTATCCCATGACTTTTGTCACTTCAGTGTATTATCTATGTTTGCAAGTCAGAATAATAGTAAACACAAAAATAATAACTCATTATGTTTAAATTTTTCACTACATCTTATATGGGGATAAAAATTTCATATGCGGCCCGCGGAGTTAGGATGCATTTCCAAAGTGGCCGGCAAAATCATTTGCGTTGGCCACCGCTGCCTAGAGCGACATTGACAAAAGCAACTTATATGTTCATAAATTATCAAATATCTACTTCCATATTTGATGAAATTTGGTTGTAAAGGAATTAAAATTATAAGAACAGAGGTAAATATAAACAGCAAATCATTTTAAAATTTATTTTTACATTTAAAAGAAAAATGTAAACAAACGATTCCGGTTTAAAATAAAAAGATGCTTTTCCATTCTGAAAATAATTCTAGAATAATTATGAAAAGAATAATCTAAAAACTATACTAAAAGCAAGATTCTAACTCTTTTAAAAAAAATAAGACAAAATCATTTCTCACAAACTTTGGTTTTACCGTAGATATGCTCTAGAAACTGAATAATTAGCAAGTTTTGATTTATTGTCATATGTTATGCTTCATTAAATAGCGTGGGTAAAATGCTCTTCTAAGAAGTTCTAATTATTTCTTATACTTCTTTGTTAAATTGCCCAAGTAAGCGTGTGAGCTAAATCCGTAATTCATTTAACTAAAAATTAAGTTTATTGAAGTTTGTTCACTTTGTTTCAATCGTTCACTTTGAAGTTTGTTCAATCGTTTGTTTACTTTGATTTCCCTTTTTTTTACAATAAAAAAGTTTCATAAATTTGTTTAGTTTGTTAGAAAAATAAAAAAATATTAATTTTTTGGTGAAATTTCTGCCATTATGCATAATAAATTGTCGGTGATTGCGAATTTTCATGTACAACTTATTCTTAGAAACTAAAATGCAGATATCATAAATATTTTTAAAGTTTATTTTGTTTCAGAATATGACATATTACTGTAATGGTTAGGAATATTTTTGATTTGATAATTACGAAGTTTTAAACAATAGATTAAGCTGTTTTAAATGAAAGAGACCTTACATTTTTGTTGTTTAAAATTAAATGCTATTTGTTCGAAAAAAAATATATATATATGATGAAAGTTTTCCTATTCAAATAAAATGTGAAATATTTTGTATTATATGAAATCTTCAAATTCTTTTTATTCTTTTTCATATGCTTTTATCTCAAAATATGAAATAATACTGCAATGCAGCGGTGGTAAACCCGAGGTCCACCTTGAAAATTTTTCCGGCCAGTGGAACTTTTCACACTTTTACAAAATATATTTATTTTATAATGGTCAAAGTAGTAAAAACAGCTGCTTTTGAAAGTCGATACAGTAATTTAGAGTTAGACAAATACAACAACATTTTTTTAAATATATTCATCTCCCTTTCTTGTTGAAATCGAGTCGGCCCCAGAATATCTCCAAATGGAACTGGTTGATTTACAATGCAATATTGAATTGTAATAATAAAATAAATATTTATTATTGGCACCAGTAAAATAAATATTTTTAATGATTTCATTTTTTTATTTCGGTTATATTTATATATTCTTTATATTTCTTTTCAGTGTTATATATTTCTTTACAATGTTTACAATGTAGTATCATTATTATTATATTATGTATGTTTACATGTAAGAATAATAGCACACTAATAACTCATTATGTTTCAATTTTTCTCTCCAGATGTATATGGATTTGAATCTAATAAGGAGATATATAATTTTTACATGCGGCCCTGGGAGTTATGTGGCATTTCAAAGTGGCCTGCAAAATCATTTGGGTTAGTTATCCCTGTTGTGAAGGCTAGGATGATTTTTGGCCTAATAATTACAAAATTAAGCTGTTTATATAGAAAAAAATTTGCACTTTAACATTTATTTGAATTGTTTAATAAAAATTAATAATACTTTAAATAAGTTTACAAGCAAATTAAAGAATAATTTGATGAAATATACTTTTATTTAAAATAAAATTTGATCATCAAAAAATTTATCACACTAACTTAAATAATTTATTTATTTTCTTTGGAGAAAACACTAAATTTTCATCACATATTGATATGTGTAAACATTAAAACGCATTTGAATATTTAAATTTTGATATATAAGATATGAATAATATGCTTTTCCTTATTATTTTTTATTGAGGCTTTTTTTTTTTTTTTTTTTTTTTAATTCTAAATTTCTTACTGTCTGTTTGTAGCTTAACGAAAACGAATTACAAGGTAAACACTAAAATCCTTTTATTATAATCTTAAAATAAGCAATTTAAAAAGAGTATTTTCAATAAAACAAAAATTCCGCACTCATTATGTATTATCTTTAAATTATTTTTACTTTTTAAAAGGGAACAATTCCTTGATTTTATAGAAGTATATAAAATATTATTAAAAAAGACCACGGATTAATAAATTGATTCAAAGATGGCGCCACTATTTGCTTTTGTTATTAGATCATGCATAACAGTTTCAAACTTTTTCATTCTTAAAGAGCCCGTTTATCAAGCAAATACTTTCGAGACACTCAAGACACCTGAATACCTAATTAAATATATAAAAAGAGAAAAAAATTAAGAATACAAATTATAATTGTTGCTAAAATGAATAAAAAGTGTTATAGCAAATAATTTTTTTTGTGGATATATAATTTTCTGTAGATTAATGTCAAAGCTAACTATTTATACTAATAGGCTGAGTTTCCTTCCCACATGCATAGTACAAATGTTAGGGTATGTTTATGGATATTTCTGGAAGTATTTAAAATTCTTTCTTATTTCCGAGCCCTAAATTCAACTATATAATTTTTTCATAAAGGCTACAAGTGCTTCTTGTAGTGTGTAAATATTTTGTCAATTGCTATTAATTTTAAATAGTGATGCAACTTTTGATGCAAAAGCTAATTATAATTTCACATATTAGTGGAAGAAGGCACCAATTGCAAATAATTTTTTCCTCCTGTGCAAACTCGAAAAGGAAGATAAACAATAATTTTTTCCTATGCATCCCCTTCTCAAGCATATGTTGCATAAACTAAAAACTGCCAAATCAGAAATATTAATTGTTTCATTTAACTGAATAGCAAACTTGTTCTGTTCATAATGCTAGTAATAAGTTTCTGCAATTGATTCTTATGAATTCAGAAATTCTTCTGGAAACAATAAAATACCATTATGAAATTTTACAAATTTCAGCTTCATATATTTTTTTTTTTCATTAATTTAATTCCCAGCATTTTTATTGTAGTACGAGATCTTCTATCGTGGTGGACATTTTTTTTTTTTTTTACAAATGATTAAGAAGTTCGGTAAGATGCAAAGAATAATTTTTTTTTATTGAGAGCAATAAATTTCTCAAGACATAGCTTCTCTGCATTTAAGAATTTGGTTTATAGCAGTAAATTTGACACTAAAATGGATTTATTTATTTTGGAGGATTTTATATCTGAGCCAAAACCACTCGTATTTCTTGTAGAGACATTTTCAAGAATTTGAAATCTTTTAAATATGTAAAAGTTAAATTATTTAAAAGCTTAAACCCTATAAAAACGAAATCTCGAGGGAAAAAAACATCGTTTCAATTAATTTAGGTATTTTATTTGAAAAAGTCTTGGTTAATAGTTATTATGTTTACAAACTTTTGAGGTCATAATTACACCGTCAAGGTCATTTTTCTAAGTGAAAACGTGAATCATGTATGATATATCTTGGTGTTAAGATAAAAAAATATGAATAAAATTGACAAAAGCTAATAAATAAAAAAAAAAATAATAAAATAATAATTTATTAATATAAAAATAATTCATTAATAAATAGTAAATAGACATCATTGAATTTCAATTATTGCTGGCTCAAGGAATTTTTAGTTTGGCTTAAAACATTCCACAATTTGCGAAACACAGTTCTATAACGAATATCATACATGAATTGCAATAAAGCATCCTCTATATTTAATAGTTAATATTAATTTTTAGTTAACTTTTTGAATAGAATAATTTTACAGTCAAGCAATGGCCCCTTTTGAAGGGCAAAGTTCTAAACCAAAGGCTTTTTTTAGGAGTAAATGTAATTAACAGCAACTAATAATTTAAACTTACAAATTATAATTTGTATATTATAAAGGAGCATGATATAAAAGAAATGTCTTAAATTATATATCTCATATATTGAATACATATGAAATGTATAAATATTAATGTATATGAAATATGTAAATATTAATGTATGTATATTACACATACGTGATATATCTATAAAGGTAAGGTTTAGAGGCATGGTTCCAAAGACGTTAATTCTTTTAAAACTTTATAGCTCTAACGAGTAGTAATTTGTCTGTAGGAGATGACACCAATCTGGCAATGGGTAATATTTCTTGCCTAGTCTCTAAAAATAAAAATGGGATAGCTATTATTTGTATGTGTGTGTGTGTGTGTGTGACTGAGAGAGAGAGAGAGAATGATTTCAGTGAATTTGACTTTTAATTAAATTGTATTTTTAAGAGCTGTGATGCTACGTGAGTACGTTAATTATGCTTAATATGTGGAGAGATGGCATTTAAAACCCCAAAAATTTCACAGTCCTTTAGTGTAAAAAGGCTTATCACCTATATTTCGGATTCAAAATTGAAGATCTGAACAAGGCCCGGACCCCACATATGTGTAGTAATTCTTTCTGAAGGAGACATTCCATGTGGCTGCAAGCCAAAAAAAAAAAAAAAAAAAAATGAAATTTCCATTTGCCCTTCTTATGATTTGGAGGGAACAAAGTAACTACGAAAAGGACTGATACTGCTGCATGGTCCAATCTCTTCTTGAGGAATCACAAGGAAAAAAAGTCGCAAATGAAAATACAGTATTTGGATACACTATCTGTTATGCGACCAATTCTTCATGTTGAATGGTTTTCCATTCTGAAAAAACCAATCAAAATTCCCATGTTATAAGCTTATGACTCGTTATTTGAAAGGCTTAAAAATAAATCAGAAATAGCTTCATCTATATATCCTTCCCAATTGTGAGGCAAAACAGTAACCAGAAGAAATGAAGTAACTTCATAGCATTTAGAAACACAATTACCAAATGATATGAAAAATGCATTTTCTTTTCTACAATTGGATTAATCAGCAGATGTAATAGACCTACCTTAGTCAGAAGTTTGTGTAAAAAGGATATTCGATGATTTTTCTATAAAATAAAAATTCCTTAAAATACTTTTGCTAAACACGCCTACTTGAAACGAAAATATATCATCCGTATTTTATAAATTTTGCAATTACGAATAAATTACTACTTCTTTGACTTCCATTACAACAGATGACGCACATTCAGTAATTGAATTTTAATATTTTGAACTGTTTTTATGGACCCGAAATAACTTTTGAATTTATATTGAACCATAATAGATAAAAAGGTTGCCGAACCCTGCTCTGCAGTCATCTATATCTAGTGCTAATAAAATATAATGATGATGCTGTACCTACACCACATGTCCTGCTCGAAGAAGAACTGAATAATCTTATTACAGATCTAGACTGTCCAAGACTAAGACAGATCTACATACATCGATATTTAGTGACTGAAATTTACTCCATGAAGATGTCTGAGTGACTTCGTTTTTCAATCGTCGTAAGAAATTTCTGCCTTATTTAAAAGAGGAAAAATAAACTTATTTTTTCCTATGACATCAAGGTTTAATCATGGTTCTTGAAATAGAACATGACCCTTCGCAATGAAGATTATTCATAGATTATTCCAAACAAGTCCCAAGGCAGTATTGCCTCATAATTGTAACAACTTACATCTATTCTAGTCAGAAACTCTGCCTCTATCAACAGAACTTATGAAAATTTAGAACAATTGTTAAACTGTCTTCGATGCAAGAAACATAGCTAACTTATTTGTTGTGATTCGCAGCTTCAATCTGAATAGTCTTCAATTAGGACGTACGAAGTACAGTTACTATTTCATGTGAATGAGGTAGTAGAGCCAAAGCTTTGGACTGTGTAAAAATATAATGGCTTACTAGAAAAGCACATGATTTGGAGAAAACAGTGACTCAAGTAGGCCAGCTTTTTCAGTACATAAATAACATATATCCTGCAATTAACGAAGCTAAACTGAAATAGGAAATTTTCATTAGTCCCTGGATCCGGTCCTGGATAAATAAATTTTAAGGGTTACTAGTGAGGTGTACAAGTTCGATATGTAAGATATGTACAGGTGTAAACTAATCCGAAATATTTTGGAGGGTATAGAGTACGGAAAATTTTAGACAATGCTGTATATACTTAATGATATTTCCATGTAGCAGAAATTATTATAAACGCATATTATAAATTTTTTTATTTGATTCTAAAATATTTTATTTAATAATCAAGTAAGATATTGTTAGATTTGATTAGATAGAAAACCATTAAATTTATATTTTATGCCTTATATTATAAACTTTTCATTAATCTTAAATTTCCTTTATTTCTTATAGATTTTGCTATAGTTTGTGATATGTTAAAGCCATTTATTATTCATAAAACCATGTTTGCCCTGTGCAATTTTAAGAGGTCAACCTATTAAACAAATTATGCAATTATAATAGAAGAACGTGTGAATTTCGTAACTTTCTGCTCCCATCTAATCAAAATTCAAAGCTATGCCTTTTGTTGGGCAGTCTGCTTACTGGAGACTGTTTCAATTAATTTTTCTATTTTTTTCCCACACCAGTTCAAAATGTAAACAGAATCGTGCAGTTCATGACCCGTATCATTATGCACAAATAACGAATCGAGTGTGAGATGAACTACTTACGGACGATGCTACTGGCCTTGGCCGCATCTTCAACTGGCATCTTTTGATACGGTGCAAGAAATACATCAGCTCTTCATCTGTCCATCCACGTCAACCTTCACCTAGTTATGAACATTATTTTCCTAAATATATATGTGGGTGAACTGGAAGAAAAAAATTATACCCTGAAGAAATCGATTCGTGATCTTAAAATGTATTCGTTCATAATAGTAGAAACATGGATGCATTGTTAGTGTTAAGTCTCTTGTTTAGGTTTCGAATGAATAATTTATATCATTGACTAAAAGGTCAAGATTTTTTTTTTGATTTCTCAAACAATAGGACGTAATTGTATCAATTGCATTTCAGGAAAGTTATGACTACATTAAAATAACAAAAATAATGCATATAAAATTATGTTTCTGGAAAGCTATTTAAATTATGAATAAAGTATGGTATTGTTATGACAAGGTTGCTATCGATAAAATATTATAAATGGTTAGCATTTGCAAAAGGATACGAGTAATTTAAAAAAATAAACATTTAAGCTGCTTAATTTTTTATCCTTCAATATTATAATGATTTAAATTACAGATTTAAAAGATATTTTGTGTTGTTTTATAGCAAGTGATTAGTAAATCGAATTGGATAATCTATCCTAGCCATACTCTCGTCTCAGAGGCTATTCTCACAGTTGGTATGTAGGGGTATAGGTTCTAGCACGCAGGGGCTTAGGTTAGAATATTCTGATGACGTGCGTAGCACTTATGGCTTTCAGAAATGAGTCCAGGTGTAAGTGTCCCATAATTACACAGTTTGTTAGGTATTTTCTAGGTTTTCATTCAAACGACATGCAATTGATGGACAGATATTCTTGAAAAGTTCCTACGGAAAATATCCTTTCTTGTCGGTGGTATATTTAAGTGAAATTCGAGGTTCGATAACAACACACACACACATACAAACTGTTGTTTTCCTTTATTAATAAATTGTTGATTTGTAGCATTTTACAGTCAATTTTTACATATATTTTCGATAGAAAAAAATTGAGTTGAAAAACCAACCTACGATTCTGTAATATAATTTTAAAAGCAAGTAAGAAAAAAAAATTTAACAAATGTGTTTGATTAAAAGAATCCTATATATATATATATATATATATATATATATATATTGCTTAATAAAAAATTAATGTGTAACACTCTACAGCTAAATATTTTTTGTTATTTTTGATATAAAAAGGTTGTGATGAAAAAGGAAGTTATGATCCTGTAATTTAATCTTATTTTAAAAAGCTATGGAAGAATAGGTTTGAAGAAGAATTTAATAAATATGTTAGTAATTAAAATAATTTATAATAATTAGATTATCATATTAATAATAATTAAATAATCCAAATAATAAATGATAGACGCAATATTTGCCTTTTTAGACACATGTGATTGATATAAATCGATGTTCAGCTTTCATGGTCACTGATTCACATGTTGAAAGATCGTTGTCGATTATACTTGCTAGATTTATCGTTGGTTTAGTAAAAACAAGAAAACACAGAATTCTAAATTATAGTATTTTTTAATTTAAATTATCTATCATTTCTCATGGATATTGTTCAAAGTAAACGACATCTATATTTACTTTTTTAATCTATAAATTTTCCAAATAGAAAATCAGTAAGATTTCCTTCCTTTTGTTGTATAGAGAAGTAAACCTTTTCAAAGAATCCATCGGTCTAGTGAAGAATGTTTGGTTAACTAAGTTTGGTTTGAAAATCCCGATAAAGAATAAAGTTGTCAAAACTTGTCAAAAGCTAAGGATTTTAAGGACATTAGAAAATTCAATTTTGCGTTGAAAGAATATCAATTTTGAGTTGAAAGAAAATTGGCGTACACTAGTAACCCTTCTTTTATGAAGGGTCCAACTAACTAAAAAGCAAACTATAATCATCAAAACCTTTTACCTTTCCTAGGGCATATTTTTTAAATAAGAAAAAAAATGATGTAATGCTATGTTTGATTGCATTTCACTTACATGGAAAGGCCCATTTGGAAAATTCAATTCGGGCTAGAACTCTGTATGTTTGTAGTACATCTAAAGTGTCCACTCTTAACAATACTAAAACACAATGGACAGCAAACTTCGAGGAAAAAGTCTTTAAAGTTTCAAACGTAGCTTACATACTAGTAAATCTTTACCTCTAGATAAATCTTTAGCTCTGAAGTGGCTAGAATAGTAGCATGCTTGTCTAAAAACTTGACGATCAGGGTTTTGTCCTGCTTTTGAAAAAGTAAACTTAATTTGAAAAAAATTATAGGAGTTTTATCATAAAATTAACAATTACCAAGTGTTTTAAATTAAATCCTCATTACATTTATATTATTAATAAAACCAGGAAAACCAAGAAATGCTACCAGGAATACTTGTTTGAGCTCATGAAACTGAAGTTAATATTTTATTTTTTTTTTAATCATTAAAATGATTTCAAATGCATTCTAAATGGAGGTAACTAAAAACTTTAACTACTATTATAAAAAAAATTACGGTAGGGTCCTGTGTATTTATGAATTCTACAAACTTCTTTATTTATTAATTTTGATTTATATACAAGAATCAGAATGATAATTATCGTAAACACCTTTTAAAACAAAACAACATTTTGACATCTTGCACAATTAATAAAAGATGATTGTATATATGAGGAAGTTATTTCAAAGCAAATGAAAAAAAAAAAACCTTTTAAAAATCCTTCAGAAATATTTAAAATCAGAAAGATTGAAGCTACCTGGCTACTGGGTACTACTTGAATTCTATGAGGGTTTTGTTGCACAATTTGATGTGTAGCGAATGGTAGTAGCTTTAGACGAGTAAAATTGTCCTATTTTTAGTTTACTCCTTATTGTTCTCCTTTTGTTTTTTTTTTGTGTTCATGTGTTATGTTCTTAATATATATATATATATAAAAAAAGAACATAACATAATTTTAAATATATAGATAGATAGATAAAACCCATATTGCTCCATTTTCTGATTTCCCGACCAATAATGAGCAAATTCTGTTGTTGCACTAACTCTGCATCCTCATATTTGGTTACAATAGTTGCTTCCTGCCATTTCTATAATCATTGACTTAACGTTTATATTCTTGCACTTTATCCGTTTCTTCATTTGCCAGGCTTTACAATCTGGAAACCAAAACACTTTTTGATTATATACTTTTGAAGATCATTGTCTCGTATGGTAGATGTCCAACAGCTTTGGCACTCTTCTGGCATATTGCTCGCTATTCTCTCTTAGCTTCACTGGCTGATCTTAATTCCGAAAATCCCTCGAATGTTGAAAAAAAAAGGATTGATTTGGTGTGTTTTGTCGATCTACGATAATTTTTTTGCACACTTCAGGCTAAATAGACCAGGGATTTACTGTTTAACATGGATTGTGAACCACTTATAAACATCCATGCCACCACTAGAATTCAAATAAAATAAAGGAAGTTAATGATTCAAGAAGTCATTCGCATTTATTCCTCCAGTTGTTGATGCTGATTTCATCTTACTATTGATTATAATTCGTAGCTATGTAGAATTTGTAGTAATTTGATAGATGTATATGCAGGTTATCATACGTATTTCACTATTACAAGTTTGTCTTATATAATTTTTGTTTTTATATTTGGTAGATTTTTTTTTTTTTTGGATTGCGACCTATTTATACAATGTATCTAAATGTTGAATTTAGATTCTTATACAAGTAGAATAAAAACTAATAATGTCGTGCAACGAATTTTCTGATTTCAGTATTGGAATATTTTGTAGTGAATAGTGCTATGGTTAAAACAATGTTTTATTTTTTAAAAAATTACTGTATGTAATAAAAATATTAATATAAACTGCAAATATTAATGTAATTGTTAATTTAACTAGGTTGAGGGAATTAACGATCAACTCCAGTTGACGAACGAAAGAAAATTTCTTAAATTTAGAGGTAAACTTAACTACAGAAACAGACCACATACTTATATAATAAAAATTTCCAGATTGAGCTTGTTAAGTAGAAACACCCTTATCAAAAGCATATCAACAAATTTAAGAGTTTACATTTATTTACATACACATAATTTTTTCTTCTTATACTTATAATCTTCTACTTGCTTTAAATATCAAATGACGCAACTTCAACTTTGCATTGTAAACAGCTGATTGTGTACATTGCGTGTCACGTCCATATATTTTCGTTTCTTCTTCTGTCATCCACGACGAAACCGACCCCGACCCGATACCGTTTTGTTCTATAAGTTCCAGTTTAAACTGAGAATAAAAAATAGGGTTGAAAGGAAGAAGAAAACCGAAAGTTACTTATGAGCCATTTTGGTGGCCAGAATGACTCTTCAATCAATGGCACGGTAAAGAAGCGCGAAGATTACGGCAGAAGGGTTGCGAAAGATGCCGCGGACCATCTGTTACAGACAGTGGCTCTTCCGACTGTCTTCCAAGGAGCTCTTGTTACGCGAGTGGGTTGCGAAACGGTTTGCGCGTTCGCCTCCGGCGGGTGAAGGCCTCGCGTCTCTGAACTCGTAAAATTCGGTGGTTTCCTTGCGAAATAGATCGCCGCGAGCCTCTTCTCCATGTGAAGGTGAATTCCACGGAGGGAATACCCGCCACTCTTAAAAGCTTTCACGTATACGCCTTTAGAAAAGTGGTGTTTCATGCATTTGTAAATGTTTGAAAATCAAAGGTTTCTTTGTTATTATATTACTCGATTTTGGTTTTAAATTTGATTTTTACCTTCTCTATATGAATGTGAATTCCCACAGAGGGTATATCCGCCAATCTTACAAGTTTTCATGTATACGCCGTCAGAAAAGTACTGTTTCACGCATTTCTAATATGTTTGAAATCAAAGATTTCTCTTTGTGTTATAATACAAGATTTTGGTTCTAATTTTGATTTTAAGCTTCTCTATATGAAGGTTAATTCTCATCAATCTTAAAAGTTTTTACGTATACGCCTTTAGAAAGATGGTGTATCATGCATTTGTAAAATGTTTCGAAATCAATTTTTTTGATGTTGTACGATTTTGTTTCAAAGTTTGAATTTTACCTATTCAATATGAAATTGAATTCCCACGGAGGGAATACCTGTCAATTTTGAAAGTTTTCACGTATAAGCCTTTAGAAAAGCAATGTATCCTGTATTTGTAAAATGTTTGGAAATCAAAGTTTTCTCTTTGTATTACATTACTCAATTTTGGTTTTAATTTTGAATTTTACTTTCTCTATACGAATGGAAATTCACACTGAGGAAATACACGCTAATTTTACAAGTTTTCACGTAACGCGATTAGAAAAATAGTGTCTCATGTATTTGTAAAATGTTTGGAAATCAATTTTCTTGATGTTGTCCGATTTTGATTTCAACTTCTCTATATGAATGTGAATTCTGCATGAAGGAAATACCCGCTAATCTTAAAAGTCTTCACATATACGCCTTTAGAAATGTGGTGTTTCATGCATTTGTAATATGTTTGGAAATCAAAGTTTTTCTCTGTATTATATTACTCCATTTTGGTTCTAATTTTGATTTTTACCTTCTCTATATGAAGGTTAATTCCCACCAATCTTAAAAGTTTTCACGCATACACCTTTAGAAAGGTGATGTATCATACATTTGTAAAATGTTTAGAAATCGATTTTCTTGATGTTGCCCGATTTTGTTTAAAAGTTTGAATTTTACCTTCTCTATATAAATGTGAATTCCCATGAAGGGAATACCCACTAATCTTAAAAGTCTTCACGTATACGACTGTAGAAAAGTGGTGTTTCATGCATTTGTAAAATGCTTAGAAATCAAAGTTTTCTTTTTTATTATTATTATTATTACTCGATTTTGTTTTTAATTTTGAATGATAGCCTTCTATATGAATGTGAATTCACACGGAGGAAATACCCGCTACTCTTAAAAGTCTTCACGTATGCGCCTTTTAGAAAAGTGATTGTTGTTGTTATTGTCCTGTTCCTCATGGAGGGAGGGAAGAGGGGGCAGTTTCTGTTCTGATGGAGCACCCGTAGGTAGAAGTCTGACTTCTGCTCCGTGACGCTCTTACAGTCATAGGAGACCGGGACATACGGTTTAAAGTGGATTCCGAACTACTACAAAAATCCACGGCACCGCCGGGACTCGAATCCGAACCTCTGGCACCAAACGCCAGAGCGATAGACACTCGGCCATTCAGGCCCTAGAAAAGTGGTGTTTCATGCATTTGTAAAATGTTTGGAAATCAAAGTTTTCTCTTTGTGTCATATTACTCGATTTTGGTTTTAATTTTGAATTTTACCTTCTTCATATGAATGGGAATTCACGCGGAGGAAATATCCCGCCAATCTGTTTTGAATATATACAGATTCGAATAAATGAAAAATTTTAATGCAGTTTTTTAAACGGATCCATGAAAAGAGATATGAAGAGAGAAAATAAATAATTAAGAAAGATTAGAAAATAATAATAAAGATAGATAAAATAAATAAATATTGCCATTTAATTTTTATATTTAAAAAGACAGCGCAATAAATACGACTATTTTTTTAAATCAAAGTTACAAAATTTCTATAATAAGAAAGACTAACAAAACTATAACACAAAAGATTGATGTAATACGAAAGATGCTGTAATACAAAAGATTGCTATAATAAGAAAGATGCTATAATAAGCAATACTCTATGGAACATTGTTTATTATAACATTTTTCGTTACTTCAGAAAAGAAGAACTTACGTTAATTTCACAATAAATTTATTTATATCTATCAATCTTGGAAGTAAAACAGAGCTTCTAAGTCATTGAAAAATATATATTTATTGCATTAAGGCAAAGTCTGTTAATTGCAATGTCACCTTGTTGACATCTTTAAAGCACAGTTATTTACTGACCTTGCGTGGAGGGAGAGGTTACAAGACTTGCTCCGTAAGAGGGCATTGGTCGATGAACCCTGTTGCAATTTCTGTATCTCCGAAGGTCCTGTGTGAACATGGGCTAACCTTGGCCCAATTCCTGGGCTACCACAAACAATTTTGAAAAATGTATCTTTTCCAGAACGAATAGAACTTTTAGAGAATATCCATGCTGTGATTGCAACATTTTATTTCTACAAATTATTTATAACGAACAGTAAACACATGGACGATAATGAAACGGTGTTGTATAAATGTGCGGATGAAGTAATTAAAGGGAACTTATATTCATCACCTATAATCCTTCACTTATATCCCCTATAACAGATATAAACCCTCATTCCTATATTCAGACTTTGTAACCTTATACCAATTAAAAAGGTAAAAGTAGGGAAAATAATATTTAAAAATTAAAAGAAAAAAAAATTTAATTATGGAATTACTGGGATATATTGAATCTTTAGCTAAAAAAATAGGGTATGATACTGTAGTGTTATGTCGGTTCGAGTGGTCCCCACGTTGGGCGCCAGATTGTAGTGCAGCTGGCTTGTAACTGGATGTGGTTGGTTTGAGACTCGAAAGACAGGTGTGATAACACATAGCTTTATTGACACACGCACAACACAGCACACATGTATAATATTTAACACCTTTAAAGACATATTAAAGATTCGTGGAAGGGTTCCACGAATAAGCTGTAAATAGATACTCAGGTACGCGTTGCGCGAAATATACTTCATCTCCAGGTGTATTTCGTATAATTACGCAGGGTGGCTTTGAACTATTACGCAGGGTTGCTTTGAATATATTTTCAATTATATTGCTTACAAAGTAACGTTTCTCAGCGATAGAGACGGTTGTGTTATACCAAACGTTTCTCAGCGGCAGCTCCGGTTGTGCTGCACTTCCTTTCGGGTGAGAGTCTCGAGGCCTGCTGACCATTTATCCTGAACATAATAGGAAGGACACTCTTTCAGTACGTAGGAGGAAGAACGGTGAAAATACCAAATAATTATCACAAGCTTAAGTGAAACGAAAGGTATACAATTCAGAAAGAATGAACAATAATTACAAATGTGATTTGAATATCAAACGCGGCATGGAATATAAATATTACAACAGAATAAAGGAGTATAAATTTTATTTTCGTTGAAGTAAAGTGTTGATTTGTCATCTTAACCATTTATCACTTAAGATACTCTTTAGAACAACATCAATTCAACAGCCCTTGTATAATTTTAAAATTTAATGAATTTTACTTAGATACTTTAGAAATACATGAAGTGTCCCTTTCGCATGCTGGCTTTCATAACGTTATGATAACAGCTGGACGGAAACAGCAATCTCGTATGATGTCAACAACTGCTGAAATTCTAGGAAGGAAGTCTGCATTGGAATCAGTGGAACCATCATTGATGAGATTTTTCGTCTCACCCAGAGAAAATAAAATAAAGAGAGATCGGGTGAACTTTCCGGTCATGCGATGGAACCAATTCTATCATTTTATTGTCTTGGATACATTGCATCCAAACCTTTCAGAACATCCGCATTGTAATGAACTGGGGCTCTCATTGGTTTTCCATTGTACTTGAATTCACAGCACTACACCTGCAATACATATCCGCCTTATCCTGATTCATTTACATATTCATCTAGTCAGTAATCTGCATCGCAAATAACGCGCAAATGCTGTAAAAAACACTTTTATTGCTTTAATTATGAAGAGCTCTTTACCGCTTCACACGAAAGTTCCGAGCATGCATTTTGGGGTTATTTGTACTTGCCTTGTGTCCTATCTTCTGCTAACGATTGATTTGGTTTGGTTTGTCGCTCTACGGTCATTTTGTGAACACTTTAGACTAATTAAACCGGGACCTACAATTAAACGTGGATTCCGAACCACTAACAAACATCCATACCACCGCCAAGATTCGTACCTGAAGCCTGTGGTACCAAAGACGAGGGTGCTAGCTATAGATTCAATCATGAATTTGAAACAATCTTTATAGATAAAATTACACGAATTAAACGATGCTTAAATCTTCATAAAATGTAGAGCATTTCTTATAAAAATGTTCTAAAAAATGATGTATTTAATGATGTATTTAAATGATGAATTTACTTAAAACCTCACTTATTTTTTTTTTTTTTTATTAAAGAGTGTCTAGGAAACAATTTTCTACGCAAGCTCATTTCTTAAATTCAGGAGAAGCAAATGTAATGTGTTCCATAGAACTACTATACAATAGCTAATAATTTATAGCGTAGAAGGAAATACAGAATATAAAATTTGGTTCTAAATGATACAATTCTTCTTTTACTAGCAGTACAGAACTGTACAGGCTTGAGACTCCAACACAACAACTCTCCATCTGTCTCTTACAGTTAATAATTTTCAATTGTCTAAGATCCTCCTCGACTATCAATCCACCTTTGCCTTGGTCTTCCTCTCTTCCTATTGTTAAACAATTTACATAACACAATCCTTTTAACGACGTTCCCTCATATCTTCTACGAACATGTCCGAGCCAGCGGATTCTTTTTGTGATTTGATGTATCTCACAATGTCTCTATTTTTAATTAGGTGTTCAATTTCTATGTTTGTTCTTCTAATCCATATATTATTGTCAACTCTTTCTCCAAAAACTGTTTTTTTTTTAAAATTTTCCTCTCAAAAGCCCTGATGTAAACCAAGTTCTTAGCGTTTAAATGATGCAATTGAGATGTATAAATTTGACCTACAAAGTGAAAGGGAAATGTCACTTTCCTTAAAAGATGGTCTATTTTAGAATTTATTTTCTTTGAATCTGAATGAAAATCAACAACAAATCAAAATGTAAATTTCTTAAAGAATATTTTGTAATGCCACTTTCAAAAGCTTCCATTTTTCACTCTTCTTCTTGAAGGTAAGAAACAAAAAAAAATAAGGTTAGCCATCCTTCTTCTAAACGTAACATTCTGCTTTAAACATCTTTGAAGAAATGCAATTGAAAAAAAACAATTAAACTCAGTTCCTTTAAAGGACATCCACTTACGAAAGCCTTAAGCAGTCAAGAATTATGTGAAAGGAATCTTAGGTCACGCGTTTCTTTAAAACCAATTCAAAATGTCTACTTATCAGTCAGTTATTATAATTTTGTTTGCACTGAAGGGTAAATTTAACTATCGCGCAAAAAAAAAAAACCCATTACATTTTAGGGATCAAAATAATTCTAATTGTAACTTTTTTGAATAAAAAAAAAGTAGTTTCAAGTTTTAAGTTGCATAACGCATCTCTTTATCTATTCATACATCTCTCTCTTTCTCTCTTTCTTCATATACGAGGATTGTTTTTAAGTAAGTATCATTTTGATATAAAAACAAATGGGAAAAATTTTACCACCAAATTAACACTTGCATTATATATTCTATCTTTCCATGTAATTTGTTCCCGTATTAAGAAATTAATAACCTTGTACTGATCGAATTACTATTATTATCGAATTGCTACTAAGAATCTACTATTCATGAAAGATAAGACATATTATCAAAATGTATACATATAGAGTTTGTTAGATGCATATCTCAGCTTTCTTTTTGTGCTGATCGAACCTGGTACAGGCTGATAGCTTTACCTGACGAGGCAAAATGCAAACAATCAGGCGTTTGCACAGCTGCTTTAACAATTATGCAAAACGAGTTCCTACAAGATACATGCACAGTTTGGAAACTAATGACACGAATGCCTGAAATAAAAAGATAATACTTCGTCTTGCAGATTTGCTGGTGTACCAGCAATTGCTACTCACTTCAACATGTTTTCTCAAAACACAGTACGGAGGAACCTGAACTCATATCAATTACTCGAAACTCGAACCGAACTACAGCGGTCTACTGATTATCTACAGTGGCTTACTTCTGTTCAGTATCTGTAGAAAAGTGTGGTGGACCCCTGTACAGGCGAGGTGTAGTAAAGGCTGCTAAAATTTCTATAGCATTCACATATGAGTAGAAAGAAATCATAATGTACATGAACATGTGAAACACATCTGTTTGAGATTGTAGTTTTGTACGTGGTCTGTCACTTAATAGGTCCATATTTCTTGCATTATGTTTGGATGGATATCTTAATGTATGTTTTGTAGGAAATCTTGTTCCAAAAACTAAATGATCAACAGATAGAGCAGTCCCTGCTCCATAGTATTTGATGACGGAACAACAATCCTTTCCAATAGTGACATTCTGTAGCACTTAATTGCGACATTTGGACAACGATGGATCTGGCATAGTGGTCCCATTTATTAGATTGCACGATCGTCAACTTATCTTCCTTGGATTTTTTTGAAGGTACATCAAATGTCACATAGGCGATGCACCTGTGGACAGACAGTGGGGAGGATCTTATCGCACACATCATCTGAGTTTAGCTGTCCGAGTGACAACCGAAATACTTCAAAACACCCATGATTCTATGCTCTGCCAATGTTTGTATTACAGCTGGTAACTGAAACTTCAAACTTCTTCTATAACCTGACTTCAAATTAAAATCGCAATTTTTACATTATGGTAGATAAAATAATGTCCGTCATTTATTTGTCGCTTTTATTTTTTTGAGTTCTCTCCGCACTTCCCTCAAGGATTATATTTCTAACTCTTCATAACTATTTGACTCCAACTCTGCTTTGAGTAGTCAACCCTACCTAGTAATTTTTACACACAGTAATGAACTACTTGTGTACACCCACCCAATATATGGATATATCTTGTAGACAGATTGAATATCGATATATTTTTATTCAACTTCTATACCTACTTTAGTGCACCGATGATACTTCCATTCAGGTGATTTCAGAAGTAGCTGCTCCGCATTTGCATTCGTAAGAAAAACATGGAAAATCTTCAGAAGCCAACCTGATTATCGATGCAAAAGATAAGCATTTCATTTTAGATTTCTTTATTTCTAAAAGCGAGAATTTCAACTCACACAGCAAACAGATTCTGACCTGAGATTTCCTCTACGTTAGTACAGCCTAATGGATAATTGACTTGTGCTCTGGCCTTTGATACCTCCCACTTCAGGTTCTTTCTGAATCCTGGCGGTGGGATGGATGTTAACGGAATTCTTAGTGGTGCTTCTGTAGGTCCTTTTGTAATTAGCCTAAAGTGTGCACAAAAGGACCGTCAGCGACAAGCCAAACAAAATCTCTACTTTAGTTGCCAGCGTTATCACTGAATCCTGAAGATATGAAATATATATGAAGAAGGTATTTCTTATGAATAAAAAAAATGATTTACGTAAATTAAACCTTTAAATATCTTGTAAATTTGGTCCTTAAATATTTATTTAACATCATTTTTTTGTGATTTGTGAGTAATCCGGTGATTATAGCGTTAGACTCTCGACTGTGAAGCTTAGTTGAAAATCAACAAACAAGCCAAACCGAATGTTCTCATGTTAATAACGAGGATAGATAAGATGGGGCGGAAAGTTCCTTCACTGCGTTGTCGGCATGATGGCACATAATATTCCTGCCACTTTAAGGAGTTTCCGAATTTCTATGAAATCAAAATGATTCTTAGTGGTACTCCTTGAGTACTTCTGAATTTGCTGTTATTTGGATGTGGTATTATAATGCTGAAACTTTAATCCATATATCATGCATATATAAAAAAATGAAGAATTGACCTAAAATTTAGTGTTCAGCATTAAAAAATAATACGGTTTTTTAACTCGTTTTATCGTTATTTAATTTTTATTGTTTCAAAACTTATATATATATATATTATATATATATATGATATATTTAAAATATATTTATATATTAAAAAATATATTCACAATATTTTTAAAGCTCTCTAGGTTCTCCCTCATAAACATTGATTACTTAATCTTTATAGTGAAAAATAGGTATTTACGGAAAAATAGAAAATAATTACAACAACTGCTGTAATTTTCCAGATTTCCTGAAAAATATATTAAAACATATCATATCTCCGTGTATATCTACGAGTAGATCTCTCGTAAGTTAGTGATAATTCTTTCATTCTTATATTTCCCGAATTACTTTAGACAAAAATATCAACAAATTAAATATACCAAATGCCAGCTACTGGTTTTTGACCTTTCTGCATTTGACTGTCTTATGATATGCATAATAATTACTGCAATTAAGAAATTCCTTTTCTAATTATTTCAAAATCATTCATTGTGTTTTGAATTGCTAAGCAGTCTGAATGGGAAAACAACGAAGTCGCTTGATGCTAATTATTCTTTTTTCTCTTTGAAATTCCGATGTGATAATACTGATTTAATTAGAACAATTAATAAAACTCCCTAAGGAATTTACAATTAAATTGCTACCAGTAAGCTATTTTTTTTTTTCTGATAATGAAATTCATAAAGGATATGATAAAGGCAAGAAGAATTAAGTAATTCTATTTTTTTTTATTTACGTTTAAAATTCTGTGAGTATATGTTTTGTTTTCCTAAAAGGAAGAGATTTATGCAGCAATTTATCTTACTTATAAGTGTTTCTCAATGGATATTAAGAATATTATGAACAATATTCTCAATATTTCAAAATACCACAAGGAACACTCCAATCACGTTAAAAACCACCTAAAAGAAATATATATATATATATATATACAAGGTGATTATAATTAAAGTCCCACTTTCAAAATGCTATTAAAAAAACCACTTTTCACAAGGAGTTCAAATTTGAATTGAAGATACTTGAAGAAGGGGGAAATGGTACTGTATAAAAAAGTTCCAAAGTGTATTAATAGATGGCGCTGTAAGCGGCATAAAGAAAGTGAATTCAGCTGCTAGTAATATTTTGAATCGAAATTACAGCGTGTTTTAAATGAGTTGCACATTAAACCAACTGTCGCGTTCAATGCGATATAGTTTCGGTTTTTTGTCGGAAAAAGGACTTCCATGTCATTCAATAGTTGTGGCACTATTAGTGGAAAGAACATCCACCACGGAAAGGTCATACAAAATTGGATGGGAAAAATTGGTGGAACTTTTTTGATGCCATACCGTTTCCCCCTTCAAGAATCTTCAATTTAAATTTGAACTCATTGTGACGAGTGTTTCTTTTTTTTTTACAGCATTTTGAAAGTGAGACTTTAATTATAATTACCCTGTATTTATATATATATTTACATGAAATAACAATCGGACGTGTATTACAAAGTTAGAATGTTTAGCTAATATACATTCCTACGAGAGTTGGATTCGCGCTGGTTCCGTAATAATCGTACAATTACGACATGTCTACAATCATGACAAACTATTTCTATTGACACATATGCTATACAAATACAAAGCAGTTTCTACTCCCGAAAGGCAAACATCATAAGGAATATCGATGTTAGTTATGTTACTCCTTTAATACGATTTTTAATATCATGTCATCATATCCCTGATCATGTGGATTTGGAATTTAATAAAATTGCAGATTCTTTGGCGAAGAATGCCAAAAGTCTGGACCAGACTGGATTGCCATTTCTACTTCCCTTGCAGATGCAAATGAATTGGCAAAATCTAAACTTATTATTTCTTCTGAGATCAAAACTAAATACCAAATTACACAACTAAATGTACAGACAGAAAAACAGCTATTTATAAATAAAATTCTCTACATAAATAATACATAAAATTGATTTATTTTTACAAGGTTTAAAAATTCACCTCATATCTGATAAAGGTACTCGATGTAACCCTTTGCTTATTTTTTTTTTTAATATTTATCAAATTTATTTCAATTTCCTATATTTTAAATTATAAGTAGCAAATTTTATTTCAAAAACCTAAGCAGGTTTAGGTTTAGTATCAGTTCATGAATATATGATGCGATGAAAATGCAAAAAAAAAATTGTATAAAATTAGTTCTATTTTTAAATTATCTTTTGAAAGACGGGGAAAAAATGTATGCTATTTGAAAAATTTACCACCTGAAGTTAACTGAGATAGTTTATAAACATTTTTCATGAAAAAATATATATTTATTTATGATTTTTTGTGATCTATTAATGAGGAGAATAATTTTAATTTCTTAAAAAAACTTTATTTTAATACAAAAAATACACTGAAGTGACAAAAGTCATGGGATACCTCTTAATATCGTGTTTTTCGCCCGGCGAGTGTTTTGGAAGTCTTCTGCAGGAATCAGTTCATGATGTCCCATAAATATGATCTAGGTGGCCAGATCATTCGTTGGAATTGTCAGAATGTTCTTAAAATTGTCGCGAAAAAGTTGTTCATGGCGCATTGTCATCCATAAAAATATCGTTTTTAATGAAATGAATGGCTGCAAGTGATCTCCAAGTAGCTGAACATAAGCATTTCAGTCAATGTTCGGTCCAAAAAATTACGGAGCCACCACCAGCTTGAACAGTGCCTTGCTGACAGTTTGGGTCCATGGCTTCGTGGGGTCTGCGCCAAACTCGAACCTACCATCAGCTCTTATTCGTGAAACCAGGCCACGGTTTTCCATTCATCACCGATATGCTCACGTGCCCACGAAGTCGCTGCAAGCGATGTCGTTCTGTCAGTAAAATCGAGTTTAAATTTTTCCGCACAGTTCTAACAGAAAGTCCCTTGTTTCCCATTTTTCTGCGGTTATTTGAAATATCTTTGCAGACGTCGCCGGTCTCGGTCGTTATGCAGGCGGTCGACCCCTGCGCTGTCCATGGTGGGAAAATTTTGACACAGTGGATCTGTGTTGAATTCTAACGATTTCGAAATGGCATGACCCATGCGTCTGAACTAACATTTTAATTTAATTCCCGTCGTGCGGTCATCATCACGTCAAAACCTCTTCACATGAATAACTTGAACAGAAATGAAAGCTCTGCGAAAGCACTGCGCATTTATACCTGTTCTACGCGAAATCTGAAAATTTGCATATTGCTATCCCATGAACTTCATTGTATAATAAATGATAGCCCAATGAGTAATCTAAAAGGTTATAAATAATCGGAGGTTAAAGTAATAAACAAAAATTAATAAAATTCATTTAAAATTATTAATTGTAAACATTTAATTGTAATAAAAATTAAATTGTAAATATTTAATTGTAATAAAAATTTAATTAACTATCGCCATCAATGTAAATCAGCATAATTTATTGTAAATTAAAGAAAACACAAAAATTTCAATTTTCGAAAAAAAATGGTATTATTTTCAGTAAATAATTAAAAGCATCTAATAATTGTACGTATAACAAACAATTAGTACAATTATTTAAGTATTATTTACAATTATTTTACAATTATTACAATTAATATGGAATATTGCTTATTGAATTGCAATTCAATATAACATTGAAAGAAATTACATTAAATAAAGTGCATTAATATGTAAATATTACAAATCTGATGTAGTAAAATTCATAAGCAGGTTTTTATAATGTTCAATTAATAAGATACCAACGCACCAACATATTTTCGCTAGCTTATGGTTTTATTTTGGCTTTATTTTTATGAAAATTAAGAGAAAATGTGTTTTTAATTTAAAAATTAAATTTGTTTTAAGATTTTCATCATTTCATATTTTTAATGAATACAACTAATTAAAAAAACTAAACCAAGTTTATGACAAAGCAATATGTAGTTTTATTTTTCTCAACACTAATCTTGTGTGTTATTCAATGATAATTATTTGCGATCAATAATCTACATCCCGTACCTGGTTAAAACAATAAAGTTCAACGTACGCAATTGCGGATGAATAATTTATTAAATTAATTAAAGACAAAAACCATTTAATTATATGTTTGTAAACGAAAACATCGTTAACTACGAATAGTTCATGTGTTATTTGAGTTCAGAAAAAAATTAAAAAAATTGTCTTCTATACTGTCATATTTCATTTTTAAAAATTAGATTATTCTAATAATATAATTATGATTTATGTCTGCAGACTATTGATTGTTTCATCAAGATCTTAAATCAAATTAACTTCAAGCCGTTTGTACTTGACAATTGATGATCAATCGACAAATAATTGATGGAAAACGAGGTTTTATGGATAATCCTCTCATTTCTTTCATTCTTGAAAATGTTTCATTTCGTTTTTTTTTTTTTTTTTTAATCCATTTTTTAAGTTACATTTTTTAGCATTCATATAAAATTTTAATGTGTAACTAATTTGATACATTTTAAAAATTTACGACGGAGGTAAGTAAATATAGTTTTGATATTTAAAAAAGTGTGATTTTACTAGCGAGTTTATATTTACATGAAAACCTGAACATGAGCCTGAATACCCGAGTGTCTAGAGCTTTGGCGCTTGGTGCCATAGATATTTGTAGTGGTTTGGAATCCACTTTATACCGTAGGTCCCGATTTAATATGATCGTAAAGGTTTAGACAGTCTTCAGCCTTAGTGGTTCCTCGCTAAAATTTAAGCTGCATATTACCCTTAGCCATGGTCCAAGACGGGGTCTTCCGGATCTGGTGTAAGTTTTCCAGCACCAGGGAGTATTAGTAACAACAACAACAATCCTGAACATATAACCAACTTTTCCATGTAGTTTTCACCTATATTAAGGCATTTTTCATATTATACGATCACCTTATGAATTTAGTCTTCATAGAAATCTGCCTAATGGCCGAGTGACTAGCTCTCTGACGCTCGGTGCCACAGGGTTCGAGACCCTGCGATGTCATAGGTGCTTGTAATGGTTCGGAAACCACTTTAAACCGTAGCTCCCAGACTAATATTGTTGTTGGGTGTAGGGCTGCCAAACCCTACCCCGTAAAATAAAAATACCCCATCTCTCGAAATCTGCCAGTAGACAGACGGCCTTGGCCCTCCATGGGGTGTTTGTGGCAATGAAGAAAAACAAGAAAGAAACCTGCCACTGAATTTCTTAATTGCTTCAAGAGGTCCGTTTTGGTATCATCATATGCACCATAGTGATTACCATAAAGAGCATCTTTAAGTCAAGAACAAATATCGCTTTGGGCTAAACAATATATACGGAGGATGATTTTCAAGTGGGTCCAATCAGCAGCGTGGACTTGCACTGTCGTGTAGCAAAATGATCCTTCAATTGAGCATGCCCGCCTTTTGTTTTTGGATTGCACCACCAATTTATCAAGGTCTCGCAATAACAAATTCTCAAGAGATAAAAAAAACTCTCAAGCAAAACACCTTGCCTATCCCAAAATACAATAAAACATACGGTGAAGTTGAAGCTAATGTCAATGGACTGTTATTTTGATTCTGGTGTAACATGAGCGATACAACAATGATAAAGTGCACCAGCAAATAAAAATTGCTTTGGGCTAAATCAGGAGGATGATTAAGTTTTTCAAATGTGTCAATCAACCACGTGGACTTGCACTGTCGTGAAGCAAAATGATCCTTCAATTGAACATGCAACGCCTTTTGTTTTGGATTGCACCACGCAATTTATTCAAGGACTCCAATAACAAACTCTCAAGCACCTCGCCTATCTAAAAATACAATACAAAATATAACAAGTAATATAAAATACATTTTTTTAAAGTCAATTCCTACTTTTTTTCACTCTATTGCAGAAAGTCCTTTATAAATAATTTTTCATTCATTTTTTTAACTTTATCTGGCGCCATCTATTATTAGATACATCCAACTTAAATCTAAAAAAAACTAAAATTAATTAATTAAATTTAATGAACGAATTAATATTGGAAAAAACTGTATTAACATCCAGTGTCATCCGCTACAAGTTCAAAAAAATGTATTTGAACTTGAGTGGATGAATAAAAAAGTATTTTATGAACGATTGAAAATTTGAACAAGATATATATATAGGGAGAGTGTGAGCTAATAGAAGGAATTGAATAACACATATGGGTGAATGTCTCTATTCAATTGACTATTATTTTGATTCTGGTGAGTAACATGAGGGACCCAATATTAACATATTGATCACCGTATATATGACAATCTTTAAATATTCTACACCATTTTTTTTAAAGATTCCATCGCTCATAGCGTTTTCTGTGTATACTTCACTAATCTGCCAATGAATTTCGGCCGCATTTGCATCTCTTGCTTTTAAGAAACGAATAATACTTTATATTTAGCTGTGAATAATATTTTCAATTGACTGAGAATAATTTAAATACGAATGCATAAACATTAACGCAAGGGAATACTTTCAAAATGGCGTCTGTCGATAGCCGATAGATGAAGATGCTTAATGAGCCTGTGCGAGGAATAGTGATTACACGATTGCAATGGAGGTATTTCTAAACGATATTTATTTCTAAAGCACATATTTTATTTCTTATATTTAGTGTGTATCTTAAATCTTTCACCCACATAAACTAATTCTAGCATGAAATACAAACTAATAATATCCACGGGAAAAAAAGTAGTATTTAATGAATTGGTTTGTCGCTCTAGGATCGTTTTGTGCTAATTAGACCGGGAGCTGCAGTTTAAAATGGTTTCCAAACCACTCACAAACATCCATGCCACCGCCAGGATTAGAACCTAGCCAATTGGCCATCAGGTCGCAGTATGTTATGGTAGTAATCTCAATGAAATGTTTGTTTGAGATATAATTGGTCATGAACTAATTTAGGTTGTGTTTAACCAGCTAATAAAACGTAAAAAATATTTTTTTAAATTTAAAAGATTGAACAATATTAGGATTTAAATAGAAAAAATATCAAGAAGGGATTTATAGACATTTTGTATTTTAAGATTAGTTCTTAAGAGCTAAACAATACTTTTTGTGGCTGTAGAATTACAAAGAATTTTCATTTTTGAAAACTTAGCATTGGTAACTATTTAAAGTCTCCCAAACAGCATATTCTCGCAATAAGTAAAATTAATTATTTTCTTAAATAATTATATAAAATTCAAATATGTATTTTTCCTGATGCAGGAAAATACACGAGATTCAAAAATATTTAAAATTTTTACTTTTAATTAGTTGTATAATTAAAAAACCGGTTACTGCCTTCATGTGTATTAATTTGATGTCCAAGATCCATTTATGTTACATTAATTAAATGAGTAAATTTTTTAAATAGCACAATCTATTTATTTAAAGAAAAGAATTCTTATACAACCATTTAAGCCTTCGAAACTTAACTTTTAAACAAATACTAAAGCGTTTTGTTTATTTAATCATCAAGTGCTCTATACAAACATGGTCAACTTTCAATGCTTAAACAAAGCTTCTGGTCAACGAAATCCAACGTGATTTTCCCATTAATCAAAGTAATTAAAGATTAAACATGGGGTCCTCTCAAAGTAGAACTGGCTGGTGGCTGGCCTTGTGGTAAAAGAAACAGCTCCAGGCAAGGCAAACGAAACAATCCTTTCGCTCCAGGGCTGGAATTTATGTCTGATCACGTGACTTCGGCCCTCCCGGTGAACTATTTCCTGAGGAATGAAGATAAAGAAAAAAAAAAGTTGCTGCCTGTTAAAGAATTGCCTGTTTGTTATAACGGCTTGAAAGGGAAAGTTTTGCCACAGCATTGCTGATCTACTTTCCGCAGCGTGTGTTTGAAACGAAATTGTTTTGAAGCGTTTGCATCACACACACACCGAACTCCTTCGTTACCCTAAAGGAATTGTTGGTCTTTCTTAGAAGTTTGAGAGGTGGTTTTTCTTGGAAATAAAAGGGGACTGACGACGGTTTTTGGTTCTGCAAAAGAATGGCGATTGTTTGGGAATAAATCGAATTTGTAAATTACACTGTATCCAAAAAGTAATGAGTACTTTATGAGATTGAAAAACGTGAATTCTTGGAGAAGTTTTTATTTGTGTACAATTTTAACTTAATTATTACGTAACGTATTGTAACACCAATAATCTTAAATAGATCGTTTAAGTTCTTTTATTGCTAATTTTTAATAAAGAATGCATGAAAGACATAATTGAAAAATAGTTACATTAAAAGTAACTATTTTTCAATAAAGAAATACTTTTATGCTGAATACTGCAATTCTAATGATTTTTAAAAACAATAAATGATAATGCAGAACAGGCCTTAAAATAAAAATATAAGTTTCATAAAGTAATAGAATTTATTCTTGACTCAAATCATTCATGATGATCATAAATTCTGTCCCTTTTTTTTTTTTTTCACTTACTAAAATTGTAGAATGGCATGTATTAGAAAAGTTTTAGATGTTTTAAAAAATATCAATAAATAATATAGTCATTATATAATGTTGCCTTTACATTAAAGCATTCGTTACATCAAATTAATTACGGTTTAAATTCTAACTTCATAGTCACTACTGACTTTTTTTCCTTGTGTTTTTTTGTTTTTTTGTATTTTTTTTTTTTTTTGTATATGAGAAATAACTCGACATTTTTTTATAAATTTATCTGTACTCGTATTTTACCATTTATCATTCAAAATGTTTTTGGCGTTGCAATTTCTCTTGTAGCAAAGTACTTCATGAATATCTTTCATTTTGTGAGAATCTTCGATCAAATAAAGTAGATATAACCTATGTATGTCTATATTTCGAAAGTCTATAAACTAATATATAGTAATTCAATTTTAATATAATATACAAAAAAAAATTTAAAAGTCACTTCATATTTCTTCAATTTTCGACTTTGAAATATATGCTGGGCTAGAAGAAATACAATTTCTTATCAACTGTTGCACATGCTTTTTTAAAGTTTCGAATTAAAAGAAATCAGCAACAATTTATGTTTGTGACAATTACGTAAAAAATATGTTACAAATGGGTTAAAATCTTTTTTCATATTACAAAAGTAATGCTATCGAAATCCATTATATTTGTATACAAGATTTTCAAGTGAATGCATCTAAATTAAAATGATTATCTATAATCAAAATTCATATATACGTAATTAGATTTCATCAGGAATTTATCTCCAAATTTTGGTAAGATTAATCTAAAATACAGCATATAATTACCAGATACAGTAGCTACTGAGCTTATACTATCAATATAGAATTATAATGAAGATAAATTTAAGTTATATGCTAAGCAGATCGATATACAAGTTAAAAATATTCAGCATGAAATAATATTTTTCATAAAAATTATTCCCTAATATAAAAATATCCAGAAAGAAAACCAAAACCTATTTACCGTATAGTTTTTTTTTTTTTTTTTTTTGCCTGAAAACATAAGCAAAATTTTGCTTACAAATTTCATTTTTGGATTATCAGTATGTTTCGGCTTGTGCTTTTGTTTTTCGAACAAATAGCGATTAATTTCATACCACTTTTTTTAAAAGAACAAACACTACAATTGTTTATACTGTATCATAGGTAGTGATATGAAGTGCTGGGTTAGATTCTGTACGGAGAAATGAGCTTGGGAAGATTGGTTACGAAAAAACAGTTTATTGGTTTGTTTTGAAAAAATTTTGTGCCATTCAAATATTGTTTGGAAGGCTTTTTTTTTTTTTTTTTTTTTTTTTTTTTTTTGAATTTTTGACTGAGTTGCTGACAACGGATTCATTTTCATTGCACTATGCTGTGCATGGAGACTGATGATATTGAGGGGAACGGACCTTTTCAGGTCTACTCCGAAGTACCCTCGGAGCCTGCTTCGCCTACTTCTTCAGAGATGCTTTCAAATCTTACTAATGAAGAACGATGTGCTAGAATTTCCCGCATTCTTATGAAGAAAGACATTGCTCAAAGTCTGCTGGATACTTTCAATGCTACAACCTTTGGCCATGCACTTGATGAGGACGATCATGTCAAGTTAAAGACGCTGGAACAGGACCTGATAAATGCTTTGAGAGAGGTAGGAAATCTTGAGCTTTGCCCATTGATTGATTGTAAAAAGCATAAAGCTAATGTAAATAATTCTAGTGTTAATCTTAAGCGCAATGCATCTCATATTACTACTGTAAATGATGATAATGCTGACGGTTTTTCAAAACCCCCTAAAAGTTAATTGCTAAAGTTAATTTTACTAAAGTTTCTCCTAATACTATTGAAACTAAAAATTTATATGATAAGCTGAATATTGATGAGCAGGAAGAGGTCCAGGATACAGTAAATGTTAAAAAATGCCGCCCATTATGGTCAAACCTACTGAGAATTTAAAATCTATGCTTGCTCATTTTGATAAACATTTTGAAAGCAAAGTTGTAATAAAAATAGCGGGGAAATGATCAAAATGTTCCCGGCGGATGAATCTCAACATAGATCTATTACCAAATATTTAGCAAGAAATTCTATAGAATATTTTGTCATAACACCTAAGTATCAGAGACCAATTAAGGTTGTAATAAAAGGTCTATATATGAAAACTCCAGATGATGAAATTAAAGAGGAGTTAACTAACCTTGGTTTTTCGGTGGATAAAGTTACACAATTGCAAAGAGTTAAAACCAAACAACCTCTTCCTATCTGGCAAGTTACTCTTGCTAGAGAGTCAAAAAGTATGGAGATCTTTAAATTAGAAAGACTTCTTTATTTCTCTATCAAGGTCGAGAAATTTAATTTGAGACCGATGACATTACAATGTTTTAAATGCAACAATTTTCATCACAGTGCCAATAATTGTGGATTTAAGCCTCGATGCTTAAAATGTGGAAAAGAACACTCCCATAAGGAGTGTACTATTGAAGGGAAAATTAATGTTCCCAAATGTATTAATTGCAATGCCATCGGTCATCTTGCAGCCTGGAGAGGCTGCCCCAAATTCCCGAAAATTAACTCCAGCTCCAATAGGCAAGCAGCTTATCCTAAGATCTTCTCTTCTAGACAAGTTACCCCCAACGCCAGTTTTGCTTCTATGCTAAAAAATTCTGCAACTTTATCCGTTCCTGCACCTACTCCTACAATTGTGACACAGAACCAACAGAGTGCTTTACCCAGCATTCAAGATATTAATTTATTCCAAAATGCAATTTTCTTAATGAAAGAATTTATTTCTTTATTTACGGACATAAAAAATCTTCCAAATTTAATTAATCAAATAAATTCCACTGAGAACAAAGCTGACAAACTGCAAATATTCGCAAATTGTATGTGCTCTAATACTTCTATTAATGCCTCGTAATGACTCGGTTGGTTACAGGTCTTTGTATATGCTATTGGAACGCTTGTAATATTTGGAACAAGATTCTTGAGTTTGATAATTTTCTTCAGACATACGAACCTGACATAGTATTGCTTCAAGAGACCCATCTTAAAAATTCTCAAACCCCTTTTATTTCTGGTTATACTTTCTATCGTGACGATGGACCTCAAAATCCAGTTTCTGGAGGAACGGGAGTTTTTATTAAAACCAATATTCCTCATACTCATGATCCTACTCCCACTCTACTTGGTATCAAAGCGACAATTGTTTCTCTTGTCTTTCCTAATTTGCCCTCCCTGACCATTGCTTCTGTATACGTTCCTAATCGTATTGCTACATCTAACTTAACTAATGATATCAATGTACTCCTCTCTCTTAATAATAGCACTATTCTTGCAGGCGATTTCAACGCACATAACACTCATTGGGGTTGCAGAACTAATAATAATACTGGCAGAGTACTTGCTTCTATCGCTCGCAATATCGACCTAGACATTTTAGCACCTTTAACGCCCACTAGACTTGGTGCTAATTCAGCTTCAATAATTGATCTTGCTATTACTAATAACTTCCATTTCACCCATTCTATCAACTCTCTCAGTGAACTCTCTTCCGATCATAATCCTGTTATCTTAAAATATAATTTTACTTATCCTACCATCCCAATCCCCAGTAAAACTAGAACTATTTGGTCTAAATTTACTACCACCCTTGACAAAAATATTACCTATTCTACTAATAACATTAATTCCTTTCAAGATATTGAAAATGAAGTAACTAATTTTACCAATGCCATTATCTACGCTCACAACTCTGCTTCTAAAAATATCGCTGTTAACAATAGTAACTATTTGCCTCCATACATTAAAACTCTAATTACTCAAAGAAATCATGCGCGCAAAAATTGGCAAATTTTCAGAGATCCGCTAAGCAAAACTCATTACAACTATACTCAAGCACTTGTCAGAAGGGCTATTTCTGAATACAAGCAAACTTCGTGGAATAATCACCTCCAAACTGTAAACAGCCAAGATGGTTCTTTTGGAAGCTTCCGAAAGATTTTAAGAGGAAAAATCCTCTATTACCACCCTAAAAACTATCAATTGCACAGCTACAACTAATTCTCAAAAGCCGAAATTTTGGCAGACTGCTTTCGGGAGCAGTTTCAGGAAAATAACATTAATGATCCTCAGAATACTAAAGCTGTTTATGACTCTACCTCTAACTTTAACTCCATCCATTTTGCTCCAAAAATTGTTAATACTAAAGCTTCTACTATTATCGATTTCATCACTGGCTTAAAGATTAACAAAACGCCTGGTATGGATACTATTACAAATAAGATGCTGAAAAATCTTCCTTTAAAAGCTATTTTTAAAATTTGCCAAATTGCTGACGCTGCCATTCATTATTCTTATTTCCCTGATTGTTGGAAAAGAGCTCGAATTTTGCCCATTCATAAGAAAGGTAAAGATCCAACTTCCCCTACTAGCTACAGGCCCATTTCTCTTCTTTCTTCATTAAGCAAATTAATAGAGAAGGTCATTTTGACTTATCTAAAAAATGAAACTAAACAAAAAAATCTTCTCATTCCCCAGCAATTTGGATTTACTGAAAAATTATCTACAACGCATCAACTACTTAATCTCACTGAAACTGTTTCCGAGGGATTTTCCTGGAAATTAGATACTGCTGTGGTTTTCCTTGATGTAGCAAAGGCATTTGATAAAAAGTTTGGGTTAATGGGTTAATACATAAGTTAATTATTTTCAACTTTTCTCCTTTTCTTATTAAAATTATTCAAAATTATCTTACTAATAGAACTTTTTTGTGGTCTCCATTGATAACACAGATTCTTCTGTTCAAAAATTCAGGCTGGTGTTCCCCAAGGTTCAATACTTGGACCATTTCTCTACAATCTTTACGTTAACGATATTCCGCAAATTTATAATGTGAAAATCAGTCTTTTTGCAGATGATACAGCACTCCTCACTCAAGGTCGTAAACATTTTATCATTAGTAAAAACCTTCAGAATTATATTAATCATCTTGAACAATGGCTTATAAAATGGAAAATTCAATTAAACGTTGAGAAAACCGAAGCAGTACTATTCACGCGTAAAAGGGTTCTTAATACTCCTTCTATCAAAATTTATAATAACCCTATTAATTGGGTTGGGCAAACTAAATATTTGGGTGTAATCTTAGATCGCAAATTAAATTATGCTCCTCACATTAACTATCTTAGGGATAAATTTAATAGATGCATTCGTGTACTGTATCCACTCATTTGTAGGAATTCTACTATGTCTTTGGAAAATAAAAAACTCATTTATCTTGCTTACTTGCGTCCAATACTTGCATATGCGAGTCCTATTTGGGGATCTACTGCTCCGTCGAATTTCGAGATCATACAAAGACTTGAAAATAAAATCCTACGTATGATTACAAATTCGCCTTGGTTTTTCAGAAATGATGATATCAGACATGCTCTTTCCCTCCCAAGTTTTAAACAATTTGTGTATAAAACTGCAAAAAAATTTTATAATTCCATTCCAAATATTAATAATTCCGTTTTGAATGATCTAAGCAACTATGTTTACGACATTTCTGATTTTAAAAATCGCAAAAGACCTCGCGCTGTTCTGAATATTATTCATTAACATTCCGATATCCTCCTCTTCCGAATGACCATGCAGTTTCTCCACTGAGTCACAATTTCCCCTCAATCGTTATTGTTTGTTTCTATTGTTTATCTCTTTTATTACCTACTTGAAATTATAATAATAATATAAAAAAAAAAATTAAAACAAATTTATATATGCAGAATTTTTTATTATTATTATTATTATTTTTTTTTTTTATTAATTAATAAAAATTTCGAATAATTAATTTTTAAATAAATTAATAATATACCTATATTGCTTTTTACTATCTAATCAATGGGCCTAAAGCTTAAGAAATTTCCGTCACTCACAAAGCAGGAGATAGAGGTTGCTAAGCAACCAAGGTTCTCCATTAATATGGCAAATCGTCGTAGGTAGTGATATAACATAAATTTTTTTTTTTTTTTTTTTTTTTTTTTTTTTTGCTTGAAGATTATAAAATTATTTTTGAAGCTTTACATAACAATCCTAATCTTAATCTGCCTATGGTATGCTCTAACTAACCGTTGATCGAGAGGTAAAATTTAGGACAGACGGAAATTGAAAAGAATTCTGATTTGTCTAATTTGAAATATAAGAAAATACATTAAATATTTTTTACGATATTTAAGTATTTACTTTGTTTCATTAATAGGATCGTAGAGCGCTGGGGGGCATTGTTACTCCGCGTCCGTGGCTTACCATCAAGTTACACGCGTCCCCTGGGTAATGCAAAGTGAGTAACATCGGCGCAGCCCTTATGGCGAAAGATCACGGTCTATCTGCCAGCTGCATTAGAAGAAAAAAAAAAAAAAAAACTTTGTTTTATTAAATTAGAATCGAATCTATTATCGTTAATCAAAATCTTAAAGTTTTTTTTTTCTTCTTTCCAAATGAGTTTCTTCCTTTTCTTTTTCAATTAAAAATGAATTATGGTGTGGTGACTATTAGTAAAATAATGACGTGACATGGTTTATGCATCTTTAAACAATAATAATCTTGTGTATTGTTATTAAATGCTCATGTATGGTTTATTAGATCATATTTATTCTTATTCCTTGTATATTTATACTTTTTTTTATCTGAATTTATGTATTTATAAATTCAATATATATATACTTTTATGTATATTTATACTTTTTGATTTCGTGCTACAAAGAAAAAAATTCATTTTAAACAAAAATTCATGAAACTAAAAATTAAACTTTATATTTATCAAAAGAAATTACCAACCTAATGGGTAGAAAAGACTTCTCTGTGGATTGTAAAAAAATGATCACTATACAATCACATTATACATAAGGGGGTTTTATAGCAGCAACATTTTGATATGTTTACTATGTCTTTTGCATTAAAAAAGTTGATACTATAAAGTCACCTTATTAAAGTAAACCTCCATTTTCCCCTATCTGAATTTTTTTTTAATTTATAACACTTGTTATTTTTTTCTCGCTTGTACATGCAAATAAATAATCTAATAACAAAAGCTAAAATGTAAAAGTTTCTATCTGCATTAATTCTGTATAATATACGAAGAAAGTATATTTTGAATCAACCTCCATGCTTGCTATTTATAAACTGAATACATTTTACATTCAAACAAATAATTCAATACTTACAAAAATAAACAAACAAAGCGAACTTAGAAATTATTTTATTCAGCTTAAAAAGATATCAAAACGATCTACGCTATCGTCAGAACATGACTAGCGATTTAAAGCACAGCTTTCGAACTAATCATTAAATTAAAATAATTTACAATTTTTTCTTTTACACACATAAATACAAATTGTTTTGGCAAAATTGATTTCTTTGGAGGAATAAAAAAAATATATGACATTCCATTTTATGGATAGTCTGGAAAATCGCATCCAATCAGAAATAAATAGAATAGTCAAGACAAATTTTTATCTTTTTTTTTTTTCGACAATTCCAAAATTTATCTCCCAACTTATCAAATGACATTTAAATAAACAGCAATTAATTTAACACAATATTAGCATACGATGTATATAGCACAGAAATAAATTCTTGAAGCGATTTCGTAAAAGTATTTTTCCCGTTTCAAGCTCAGTTAAAGCATTTGGGAAAGCATATTTTACTTTTTACTGAAATTGAGTCTAAATATTTGGCAACACACATTAAAAAATAGTTGTTTCATTCACGTCACACTTACAGCACTGTCTTTCATTGAATTACATGTTCGTTTTTAATGCTGATAGCTGGCTAACTCCTGCAAAAAAATATTCTGATTAAGTCATTGCATGAAAGTTCACAAAATCGAATAATTTTCTTGAAGAGATAGTTCGACTCAAAAATGGAACAAAACGCTTCTTCAAAGTAATGTTCGAAGTTAGTTGAGTCGCACGAGTTGATGAATGCAGCGTATAATGAAGGCATAGGAACTTTCCAGTAGACGTTCCAAGTCAAGTCAACTTGGTTAAATTTCTTTTGTTACCACAGGGCAGCTGCTGACTTCATGTCGATGCTCACCTGCTTTCCTCGCGATGAGTGAGGTCCAGAGAAACTGTTGATTTTTCTGCAAAAAATAATCACAAAAAGCAGAATCAGATAATTATTTAATATCAACACCCATGGTAAAGCAAAATATTGCTGTACTCTGTGCAATTCCTATCCTGTTTCATTTTTAAATATTATTAAACCTCAAACTGTAAGTGACATAACTTATTTTTTGTTTTCTAAAACAGTGACAATCATCACATAATTTGATATATCAATTAACTATGACAAACAAATATCAATACATATATTGGCCATCATTTCTTATAAAATTGTTTTAAATATATTGCGATATTGGAAAACCGTTTTATTTCCCATTTTATGACTGAATATCTAAAACATTCAAACAATCTTCGAATGGAAATAAATAAAATGTATCCGAGATTTTATGCAGGACAAAAACTATACCAGATAAGTTAACAACTGTATTGCAAAATAAGTTAACAAATATATAATTTTAAAGTTATTATTAAAATTGAACTTAAATTTTTTTATTATTATCTAAAATCTTTATGATTTCATAGTAACGCCCAAATCAATTCAGTTCACGCACATTAATTATATAAGCTATAAAGACATTTACAATGAGGTGGACAAACTGAACTATGGTTCGAAATATTTCAGGCAACTGATAGATCAGATACAAAAACAAGTAATTTCTGCGTAAAACACGTTATCAAAGAATAATAGTGTCATCTGAACCATTCGTCTATGTTAAAAATAAGGCACACTATAAGGGGTACCACTGTTGTGAATAGCAATTTTTTTTTTTTTATTTGTAATTTCTTGTCCTCTTATGAACTATAATTTCGATATTCATTTTTGTTTAATCCTGTACTTAAAATACCCCAAACTGATGATCTTATACTAGAAGATCTGCTTTTTTTAATGTTTGCCTAATACCCTCCCAACTTTCATGTACAGGGTGGTTATAATTAAAGCGACCCTATTCAGATACCTCTAGAAACTGTTCTGCTTAACGGATTTTAATGAAATTTGATATATGAGGTTTGCAGACCACTGGCTTCATGCAAAATGGAGTAACTCCTCACATTTTGAGCCAAGTCAAAGAACTGCTTCATGCTAACTTTGGCAAGAATCGTGTAATATCCAGAGCTTTTCTGGATGTCTAGCCTCTTCGTTCCCCTGTGATTTCTGGATGGGGATTCCTAAAAGATCGTGTTTATGCGAATTATGACTTAAGTTGTAATCCAGAATTACATGCCATGTTGCTGAAATTCCTCTAAAATTTCTCCTCTCTACCATTAAACACGCTATAATGCGCTTTCAACACGTAATTCATGTAAATGGAGCACACGTTGAGAGTGTTTTGTTATTGAATAAATTTTAATAGTTCTGACAAATTTTTTTTGTCCTCTAGGCTCCACAATTATTCCTAGTGGTCAAAATATTAACTATTTTTTATTGCAGAAGTGTTTTCCCCCATGGTTCATATAACATCCATATAACGTAACGTATATACCAAGTTTCAACAAAATCCGTTGAGTAGAGCGGGTTCTAAAGGGGTCTGAATAGGGTAACTTTAATTATAACTTGTATAAAGGATGCATATAAGCTACCCTGTAATAGCTACTCTTTTTTTTAACCTCCCTGTATAAAGGATATATATAACTATATCATAAAATAATAATTCTTGGTTCCAATATGCAAGCAGGGGGATGTTTTTACAAATGCAACCTCACCTTTGCATGTAGGAGAGCTGCTTCCTCCTGCCTGCCTCTTTCTGGGCGAACTTTCCGAAGTTCTTGAGGCTGACCGCCCTCTTCCCGTTGATGATGGTGCCGTAGTCCCTGTTCTTGTCGTCGTCCTCCTCCTCCTCGAAGCCCTCGTTGATGAGGCCGTCGGCGGAGCTCGGAGAGCCGATGATGGAGAAGGGGACGGGGTTGGAAGGCACGGACGCCTGCAGGGACAAGTGCTCGCGGGGCTGCGGCGCCACCGTCGTCGAGTCCTGCCCCACGAAGTACCGGTAGGGCGTGTCGTAGTCCACCTCGAAGATGGTAGAGAACTTATTGGGGAAGAAGTTGTCCAAGATGGACATTAAGGTGCCGACTACAGTTGATAAGATACCTGAAATCCATCAAGTGGTTTTTACTTGTTGAAACATTATTTTATATCAAAATTGCATGAGCTATAAGCATTACACATATTTATCTACAAAATGGTTAACGTTATATTATAGTATCAATAATTGTAATTCATGTAAAAAGATTATATGAGTCACTTTCGTCATATAGATTTTCTATAGTTCTTGACTCACCTCTATCTTTTGTTGTCAAATTCTAATGTTTGGTTTTTTTTTTTTTTTTTTTGAATATTAATTCTTTTATTATACCAGAGCTTATCTCCAATTTTGATAAATATGCAGTCTTGCGGCACATTTTTCCATGTAGCTCTCAATAACACATATTTATATTAAAGAATTGAATAAACTAATCAAAATACAGTTTTAAAACATTCCTGTCAGATAAAAAAGTACTTCACAGTTTGCATGAAGTACCACAATTATTTTTACAAAGAATTAAAAGCATGAATTATCATAGGCATATTAATATCTTAAAATTCAATGAAGATTCCACTTACCAGCACCTAGTATAGCCCAAAAGCACCAACCAAAAGAAAATGTCAGAACTTGTACTTCGAAATGGATGATGAGGGGTATTTTTGGCAGCAATGAAATGTAGATCGCGTTGCTTGACAGAATCATTAGACCTGTCAACGCCATGGTGTAAGCTCCGTACCGAGGTACCATGCATAACAAAATGTTCATCACCATCCACATCGCAAAAGATGCCCTGTTGATATAAATTAGTAGAAAATCCATTAATTCTATTCAAAAACTACAGAAATTCTATATTCTTTCTATTTGTGAAGCACTGTTTAGGTTACTTATATCTAAAATTTTCTTTCATGAGAGTAAGATTTTAAGGATTGTATGCTGTAACGTGGCATTCGCATTTTCCGAAATTGCAATAAAATAACTTAGATTAAGTTTGATCGTTAGCATGACGATTAAAATATTATATAAAGTTATCATCATAAATACATCATGGAAGGGTTAAATTTTGTAGAAAAATATTAAAATAACATGCAGTGTTGAGGACGTTTATTTTATGAATCAGGAATTTTCTTTGGACTGCCGAAATAAATTAAGATTTGGTCTAATTTACAGTGGAATAAGAATTAAAAAAAAGATGGAAGTAGTGCAACTATGAAGTGTTCTTTACATTAAAACAATCATTTTTACCAAACACTTTTCTAAAATAGGGTGATTTTTACATTACCCGTATGTTTAATTTTTTTCCAACATCTTCCATATATATATTAGTAATAGATATAAATATATTATATAATTATATATGATATCAATATTACATTACCAATTATCAATTTTATATTATATCAATTTTTACTAGCTTATATGCAAATGCTTAAATTTCTTAAATAAAATTCTAAATGAAAAAAAAAATACATTTGAATAACCATTTACTATAAAATCTTTCAACAATGAAAACTTTGCCATATTTTAACAAAAATTAAAGTATTCCTATCTTCAAAACTATAAATAACTATCTTTAAAACTATAAATAAATAATTTTTTTTTAATTTCTCCTATGTTTAAAACTATAAATAACTATCTTTTAAATTTTTCTCCTATTTTTAAAACTATGAATAACTATCTTCTAAATTATTCCTATCTCCAAATTTAATATTAATCTCTTCAGAGGTGTCACAGCAGTTTACAAATGATTTGATATTGCTGTCTAATAATAAAAAAATAATAGTAATATTGGTGCAAAATTTTATAATATATTATTTTATTCAAAAATTGTACTACTGTAAATCATAACTGGTATCCCGAAAATAACGGGCCTGTTTGAAAACTGAATTTAAAAAAAAAACGCGAAGATTTGTGTCAAACTTTGTAGTTATTTTAGAAATTCAGTGACAGAGAAAATTTAGTATTTTTCCCACCTTGAATTTTTATCACATACCTGGGTTTTTTTTTTAAACCAGTTATTTTGAATAATATCGATTTAGGAAATTTTCACCAATCGAAATTTACGAAACATTTGTAGAATGAATATAACTATCTAAACATCAACAAGCCTGTAAAATTATTTTTATTTAAAAAAGAAATTGAAATTTTAATGTTTTTATGATTTGACAAATTTAGCATTGAATAAAATATCCATTTTGTTGACTTGGATTGCAATTTTAAAACCATTACAGCCATGCGATTTATTCACAGTCAACCAGAAACTACTTATTGTGAATTATTAAAGAAATTGATACCATTTTATCAGATACGCCTGCGAAAATAAATGTGATTAGCAGCGTGTGTCGCAAATAAATACCTACAATGCTTATTTTTCAATCAACACGTCTTTAATCCGCGCGCTGAACTTTAACGTGATCCACTAAATGAGTAACCGTGACTCGGGAAAGAAACTAGTCACGCTCTTGAACCGATAGATCACTCTGAGATACATTTAAAGTGTTCCCCAAATAAACTGTCACGAATAAATCCTCTTTTCAAGAGGAGAGCTTTGTTATAAGTGAATACTTTAACGAATCGAATACTAAAATATTCCATTCAGTATTTACAAGATAACAACATACCGTTAAAAATAATAAAATCTGTGTGAGAATGTTTTGGATGAAAAGTCCAGTTGATTTACGGATGGTTTAAAACATTTGAGACAAATTATTGTCAAACATGAAAACGTGAAAATTGAAGCTGAAATTATGTTTTGTCCCAATAGAAGTTGTGAATGTTTCCTGTTCATCTTAGGGTCTATATATTAAGAATGCGAGCATCATATATATATATATGCAATGAACTCGCCTGGATGACGTGGAAGGCACATGATCAGGTGTAAGTGGTATTTAACTGCTGCTGGAGAGTCTGAAGAATCATTCTTTCACTTACTTGTGTGTGTGATGGGAAAGGCTGCGGATCTAAGCGACTTTGATAGAGGGCAGATTGTAATGGCTCGGAACAAGTATTTCGAAACTGCACGACTCGTGGGTTGTTCACGATCGACAGTAGTTAGTACTTATGCAAAGTGGATGAATGACGGTGAAACCAGCAGTAGACGACATGGTGTTGGACGTCCACACGCTATCAAAGAAAAAGGTCGTCGGAGACTGTCTCGCATGGTGAAGCAAAACCGGAGCCAGACAGTGGCTCAGCTGACAGCCCAATACAATGCAGGGCCAAGTAGAATAGTATCGGAGCGCACTGTTCAGCGAACATTGTTGGATATGGGGCTACACAGCAAACGTCCCACTCGTGTGCCTTTGCTGACCAAGCGTCATCGCTAACTGCGCCTGCGCTGGGTCCAGGAACATCGTGACTGGTCCATGGACCAGTGGGAGAGAGTTGCCTGGTCCGATGAATCACGGTTTGTCAATCATCACGCCGATGGCCGTGTCAGGATACGCCGTCTTCCAGGCGAACAGTTGCTCCCTCAATGTACATTAAATCATACACAGGCCGGTGGTGGCGGTATTATGCTTTGGGGGACGTTCTCTTGGGCGTCTCTGGGACCCGTGGTTGTGGTAGAGCAGACCATGAATGCTACAGTGTATCTGAACATCATTGCGGACCAGTTGCACCCTTACATGCCTCTATTTTTCCATCTGGAAATGGAATGTTCCAACAGGACAACGCCCCCTTGTCACAAGGCTAAAAATGTGTTGGAGTGGTTCCAGAAACATGATGCTGAATTCCAGTTAATGTCCTGGCCGCCTAACTCCCGGATCTCAATCCGATAGAACACATTTGGGATGTCCTGGGACGGCAGCTCAGAGTTCAAAAACCACCAATTCGCAATATCTCGGATTTGTGTGACCGTTGCTTAAACATCTGGTACAATCTGTCTCCGGCCATCTACCAGGACTTGTGGCATCCATGCCAAGGCGGGTTGAAGCTGTGTTGCGCGCCAAAGGTGGGCCAACTCGTTATTGACAGGGGTCATAATGAGTGTATATATATATATATATATATATATATATGTTTCTGTTACCATATATATTTCTTTTTGAACAAAATAAAACTATACGTATATACATTAGATATACGTGGCATATCTACGTATAACTAGTATAGGTATTTTTTTTCTTTTAAATTTCACCTTTACTAAAACTCATCAATTTTTTCTTCCGCCAAAACAGCGAAAAAGGAAAAACATGTACCCATTACTTAAAATCTCAAACATATTTTGCAATCACAATAACTGCTTTTTAGTAAATTAATTTTAGTAGTCATATTATACATATAAATATGTGACTATTCAAAATTTAGTCATTTATGCTTTTCTTAAGACTCAAAGTCAAAAAATTACATTTGCCAAAATATCAGAATGGATTAAAATTTTTCTAAAATTAAAAATAATTATTGTGTTTGCAAATTATGCTTCGTAGAGAGATTTTAATTAATGGGCACATGTTTTTCCTTTTCGCTTTTTTAGTGGAAGAAAAAAATGTGTTTATTTTTAGTTAATATAGTTTAAAATAATTTTTTTGAATAAAAATATACTATCAAATTTTTTTTTTTTTACAGTGTTTATAATATTTTAATGAGTGCATTATTCGTAATCCGCAAAGTTTGTAGTTTTTGACTTTTTTAATGGATTATTCAGCTTTGAGGTTTTTTTTAATGGATATACTTGAAAAAAACATTGCTAACCAATCCTCACTTCTTGACACTGAAGAATTGATAAGTCGAACTGGCCATAAAATAAATAACATTAATCACAAGCAAAACATTAAGTCAAAAGTGATTTCAATGTCCTCGGAAGATTTGGAGAATCGACTGTTTTAATGGACATTGTAATTCGACTTTTCAATCGTCACTTTATTCGGGTATTGATAAACAATGCATCTCGATAATAAGACTAAAAGAGCAAAAGTAAACGCTTGAATTGCTTGTGAAGTGTTATTAACAGATAAAAATAATTGGAGGCAAGGGATCTTCCAGCTTGACACTCATTAGAATGGTGAAATAACACAGGGTTAGAAGGGTTTAAATGAAAATAATTATTCATATTAAATAAAACAATAAAATTGGAAAACTTAAACTAAATTTTTTTTTTTTTGAAATCTTAAGCGCAAATATTTTGTGGCAATCCTTATATTTTTAAAAGGATTTTTTCAATATTTAATATTTCGTATAACTGAGTGAATTGAAGTTCGAGTATTTTATTGGGAATTCAAGTGGAACTGGGCTAATCTTTTTTCGAATCGCACATTTTAAAAATTCTTATTCATATCCATTAGTATCATACAATAGAAAGGAAAGTTTAAGATGTTATTCTGTAAAAGTTGTTTTATTTTGTCTCCAATTAAACTGTGCCTTTTTAATTAAAGGAATCCCTTGCAAACATAAGACTCAAAACTAGATTATTTTAGGCTTCAAGAGCACAACTTCATTTTTTAAATAAATGAAAATGTAGTGGCAGATCAGTAATATATTAATATATGAAAAATATATCAGTTTTTCAAACAATTAAACATTAATATTGTTTTAAAATCCTTCTTTAAAATAATTTACCGATTACACAAAAACTGTAACTGTATTAGTTAAAGTATTTTTATAAAAAAATTATAAAAAAAAAAAAATATGCGTACCATAACATGATGGATGTGTAATATCCAGCTTTCCTGTACTTTCCACCCCAAGAAAATCCCTCCATATTCTGGCTCAAGTATTCAGCTATCGTTAGTATGGGAAAAGGGAGACCTTTGATCAAGGCCTCCCGAAACTCTGTCTTCAGTTGAGTTGCTGGAAGAAATCAAAACAGAAAACTGTCATGCAATGTCACACTAAATTTATCTGCATGAGTGAACTGATACATTTCGAAAATAGAAAAGACTTTGAGCCCTTTAATTGGAAGAGTAATTATACGATTTTTATATCACGGTGACAACTGTGACTTTGACAAAAAAAAAGTCATTGGTATATTTCTTAGAAGACCTTCAAAGCAATTCTGTATTTGTGAAACTAATATCCATTTAGCTATAGTCACTCATAATAGCAAAATCAACAGTCGCAGTCGATTATACTGGTAAAATTCATCAAACAAAATCACACGGAGTCCTAGAGCCATATTTGATCCTGCATATGCTTTTACATAAAAAGTTGTGTAACTTTGTGTAAACTAATTCAGCTAAAGATAATATGTATGAATTGCTTTTCTCTTTCACTCAGCCAATCATTCTTATATTCATAGCAGCCATTTTTGAGTTGCGTCTCAAGGCAATTTTTCGTTTTTAGATTTTAGTGCTACATTCATTACCTCTGCTCTGGTTTGTTCTTCAGCAAATATTTTACTACAATTTTATTAAACACATAAATAAGGTGTAATTTTAAAATTCGCATAATTTTTCTTAAAAAAATATGAAAAGATATTTTTTTTCTAAAAAAAATTTTTAATGAAAATTTTACATAGAAATCATAAAGAAAAATCATTAAAATCATTAAATCATTAAAATTAATCATTGAAAAATTAGAAATCACTATTCGTTACATTAATCATTAACTTGAATAGGAAGGGGAATCAGTATATATGTTATTAAAACAAATTTCTGTATGACGATATTTGTGGATTAGTAATTAGAAGGGTTATGAAGCATTCGTAATTTATATAACAGATTTGTTATTCATATTAACTGGGCTGTTTTATGTGAAAAAATTATTTAATTCTTCAATGGCCTCATTGTGATGTTAATGATTTTTGTCATTCTGCTCTTATAAGAATTTGTTTTGGACTTAGTATCGAATGAAATTTCTTATCTTTTTTGTTGGAAAGTGCATGAGTTGATGTTGATTGCCATTGATGTTTCACTTTATCTTGATAAATCTTTAATCAGTTTTTAATCCAAAACCCACTAGAGATATTTAACAAGAAATTTGATTATTTTTTAAAACTTTACCGATCTTGTAAAAGAACATAAAATTTTCCAATTTTAATAACATTTAATATAAAATATTAAACGATATACACGTTAACAATATTTAACAATATTAAACGATATAAACGATATACACGAACGAAGTCATTTCTTTATAATTGCACATTTTTGTTGTAAATGTGCAATTATAACGAAATGCCTTCGTTCTGAAAGCCCATAATAAGTTGTCTTTAGCGATTTCGAAGTAAAATTTTGATTTTAAAAATATTTTTAGCGAAGAAATATTGTAGGAATACAATTCAAATTTTAAAATTGTATCTTATTATGGGCTTAATATTAAAATATTTATCCTAGGACATACCAGAGCCGAGATATTAAAAATTGCCTCGTGGTGAGAACAAACTGGCCACCATCACAAAATCAAAGTGAATAAAAATAAAATATTGGCTTCGAACTGTCAACATATGTCAATAGCTTGCAAAATATAATTTAAAAATGGTCTAGCGACAAACATTAGATGATTTAAAATGATTGGCCTTTATATTAAATAAAATTATTAAACAAGATGTTACCTTCAAACCCAGTTGAAACGTTCATTGTAATTTATTTCATCACTATTTTGATGAATCTGATTTGCTGTAAAAAAATAGAAAGAAAGGATATTAAACACATATATGATAGTCAATGGTATATGAAACAAATTAGACATGAATAAATAAAATCTGAAATATATTTTTTAAGTAAGCATTTATGAAGGTGCTAATTTATGTCATAAAATGAGAAAGGAATTGCTTTATTACTTTCTAAGAAACAGAAGTAAAAAAAAAAAAAATTTTATTTTAATAAAAAATAAATAATTCATTATTTGTTACACTTGAAATAACCAAATTTGGGGAGTCACTGTCTAAACTTTTTTGTATTACCAAAAGATTGTCAATAAACTCAAATAAGTTAGCAAAATATTTCTCTAATTATTCAAATTATGTACAGCTGAAATTCCTTGATAAATAATATAAAATATTAAAAAGAGCCATGTATGCCGTGCATGTAGAGCCATTATGTACAAGTGAAATTCCTTGACAAATATAAAAATATTAAAAGGAGTTTTGCTTGATAATGAACAGCTGGAATTCCTTGAAAATAATTAAAATATTAAAAAGAGTTTTAATTGATAATTTACCTTTTTTTTTTTTTATTTATGTTCTTCTAAATACAACTTAAAACTTTCAATGAAAAAAATCACTTACCTTTATTAATTGTCGAATTTCAACAATTTTCAAGCTCGTATTATTTAATATAGGCACTGAAATTTTCGAGTCCGAAAATGTTGTATTTAATAAATCATAATCATTATATTTTTCATTACAAATGAAAAAACAAAACTTTTTTTTGAGCATTTCAGTGGGAAAAGTGTAATCTTTCTATCATTTGACATTTGATTTATTTATTATCATTATTTTCATGTTGACAAACAGTTATCTTTCATGCATTCAGAATCCTAATCTTTGAAAATTAAGCCTTTGCGCGACACATGTTCCGATAACACTCCAATAACGCCTTAGGCAGACGAATCCGGCCCAGTTTGATTCTGAAACCTAGTTACAATCATTCCATGGCGATTGTAAACAAACTGTCTTTCACTTTTCTATCTTCTTTCGAATGATGCATGAATCCTACCAATGTAATGCAACGCATGAATGCTACCAGTATTGCAATGCAGAATGCTTAGCATTGATACATTCCATAAGCATTGATGGTATTTCATTAGAAAAGTTTCAGACAAAGAGAATTTCAAGTTTCTCAATAATTCTCAAATTTATTTGCCACTCCCTTTTTAGAAAGAAATTACATAGTGCATTCACACACTCCCTCCCTGAAAATCCACGGGATCTCATAGCCTAGTGGTTAGTGCTCTGGCGCTCGGTACCACAGGTTTCGTGTTCAAGTCCCCGCAATGCCATGGATGTTCGTAGTGGTTCGGAATCCACTTTAAACTGTAGGTCAGGGTCTCATATGACTGTTGAGCGTTGGGCGTAGAGCTGACAACTCAACTCCATAAAAGAAAAACATATCTCGTCTCGAAATCTACCAGTAGGTAGACGGTTTTGGCCCACACTGGGTTGGCGCGCCGATGATGATGATGTTCACAAAATGACAGTAGTGCGACAAACCAAATCTGAAATCCACCTTCTTTAAGTGAACACAGAACGATACAATAAAAATTTATATTCTTTTATGTACACAGTAATGTATATCTACTTATGTCATTAAAGTCACAGTATGTCATTATAGACATTAAAGATGTTGTAAACTAGATACCCCGCATCATGAAATTAGAAAATTATTTATATAAAACAATAATAACATCGCATTACACAAAAAAAATTAAGATAACGAAGGATAAAATGAGAATTACAAATAACATTAAAAATTATCCTAATGAGAAGGATTGACCTGGTGCACTGCTATCAGAAAATTAATTCTCAGATCTATTTTTGTCAGCAATGTTTCTTAATTACCGCGATTTGCTGTTTATATCCGGCTTCGTTATTTTTTGTTAACACATTAGAAAGTAGCCGCATTTCACTAAGTATGGAAAAGTAAATGCTTTTAAAAATTTGCATTCTTCTTCATTGGAGCAACAGCCCCATGGTGGACCAAGGAGGTCTATGTACTGGCAGATTTCGATGCAGGAGATATTTTCTTTTTTACGGGGTACGGTCATCAGCCCTACGCCCAACAGTCCTATTAGACCGGAACCTTATGGTTTAAAGTGGATTCCGAACCACTACAAACATCCATGCCACCTTTGAGACTCGAAAACGAAACCTGTGCCATCGAGTGCCAGAGAGCTAATCACTCAGCCATCAGGTCTGCAAAACTTTGTATTACCGTCCATATTTCTTTGTGGTCAGAATTTTTGGTAGCCGTCTCTAAACAGTCGACAGACTTTTTTTTTAAAAACTTTTCTTATCTTGGCATTTAATGCTTTCACCACTCACTTATTTTTATTAACTCCCCCTTCCCAGAATTCACCCGAAGCTATTGTCATCTCATTATCATCCATTTTGGGAACTAGTGAAATTCTTCAGGATGAAAGGAAACCCCTCCCCCTCCCTCATTTTAACTTTTAAATCGATCCCTGATATTATCCTGATAAAATTAGATTTCTGGTATTATGTTAAAATTAGATCCCTGGTGTTATCCTGATAAAATTAAATCCCTGATCCAGTATTTTTGCATACCAAAACATTCCTACCCAAAATTTGTTAATCTAATGTTTGGTTTTAATTTTCATAACTTGTAGCATAATAAAAATAGATCTATTATTAACCTTACATTTTAATTTTCATAAACTAAGTTAGACCATAACTTTCATATTTGTAAGTAGTTTCTTTCTTCCATATTTATAAAAAGTTTCTTTCTTCCATATTTATAAAAAGTTTCTTTTTTCCATATTTATAAAAGTTTCTTTCTTCCATATTTATAAAAAGTTTCTTTCTTCCATATTTATAAAAGTTTCTTTCTTCATATTTATAAAAAGTTTCTTTCTTCCATATTTATAAAAAGTTTCTTTCTTCCATATTTATAAAAGTTTCTTTCTTCCATATTTAAAAATAGTTTCTTCCCATATTTATAAATAGTTTCTTCCATATTTAAAATAGTTTCTTCCGTATTTTAAAATAGTTTCTTCCGTATTTATAAATAGTTTCTTCCATATTTATAAATAGTTTCTTCCCATATTTATAAATAGTTTCTTCCATATTTATAAATAGTTTCTTCCATATTTATAAATAGTTTCTTCCATATTTATAAATAGTTTCTTTTAGATCCGTGATCCAGTATATTTGGATACCAAAGCATCCCTACTCAAAATTTGATAATCTAATTTTTGATAATCCTAGATCTATTTTCTTATGCTAACTTTATTAACCTTACGTTTTAATTTTCGTAAACAGCAACAACAACAACAAAATAATTTTGTATAATATATATTAATTTTGTTTAAAATAATTTTCAACAACAAAATAATTTTCATATTTATAAGCAGTTTCTTTCTTTTATTTTTATTTTCTTTTGCTGACTACTTTTGTTTGATTTCATATTTTTCTAAGAAAACTTTTGTTTATTTGAGCTTTCTGTTAAATGTTTTTTTCGACTTGTTAAAATTTATGTTAAGATTTATCCTAAGATTACGCAAGTATTAAGATAGATAATTAAAGAATATTATTATTAGTTTAATGATAATATATGCATGTAGATAACGTTAAAATAATTCTAAATTTTCTTGAAAAATAAGATTGTAAAAAGAATACATTTATGGTTAGTGATTAAAACATTTTCGCAGTAAAGTAGCATTCATCCATAAGGAGAAGAAAAACACTTTTATATGTTTGAAAGATAATTCGGGATTTTCTGTTATTACTCATGTTTCAACTGAAAGCTGAAATAATCAGTAAACATAATAAATCAATATGATAAATACCCAGATTTCCTTCAAACTTTTAAACTTATGTTAAGATTTATCTTAGGATTACACAAGTATTAAGATGCTTAGGTGAGTAGTTATTTATGGGATATGCTTAGCAGTTTAATCAACCAGAAAGCTGATATAATCAAAATAAAATATATAAATATTCATAAAATGTTAACTTTATGTAAATTAATGTCGGTAAAAACGTCATATCTTCGCTGTTCAATATTTATCCATCTAATAATATAAAGGAGCTTTATTTCCAATTTGAAATTTTATTGCATTGTGTAAGAGTAATATTATAAATAATATAATTTTAATAAAATCTTCTTCGAATGTTTTCTTTTTTAGAGAGTTTAAATACCACAGTTTTGCACTTGAAATAACATTTTCTTAAGGAGTGGTTTGATTCGTAGCTCTACGGTAATTTTACACACTTTAGGCTAGTTAGACCGGGACCTACTGTTTAACGTTGATTCCGAACCACTAATAAACATCGCTGCAACCGCCAGTATTCAAACCTGAAGCCTGTGGTACCAAAGACCAGAGTGCTAGCCATCAGGCCGCCATTTTCTGAAGGAATTCAAAAAAATCCAAATATTTGCCTGTTGTTCCATCATCTTGTGTCTACCTGAATCGTTTGTGGTGATTTCAGTAAATAATTTTGTTGTCTCAGAATAAATTGACTGACGAAGCTGAAATTGTAGGCAAAGGAAATTTCTTCTTTTATAATTTTTACCTTCTGAAATTATAAAACTTATAATTTGTGTTAATATCCAGTTATAAGACCAAATGAGTTCAATACCACCTGCGAAAGGAGTTCATCAAAATGAATGACGTACGTCAACATCCTCCTTGCAGATAAACTGCAATTAATGGAAAATTGCCCACAAAGGATTAAATGAAATTTTCCAGATGCCAAATGAACAATACAGCAGATACCAATGAGCAACGCGGATAACAGTGTGGTTTATGGTTACACGAATTTTCTCTCGAGCAAAAATGCTTATCGACTCAAGATTGCAGGTGCGCGAACTCAAGATTGCAAATCAAGCTCGTATGTTAAAAGTCCCTTAAATGCTTCACTGTATAATGCATTACAAATATTTATGGTTCCCTACGTGAAGGTATTACTATAAGAAATCGATATTGTGTAGTTTTATTATAATTCGAATATTTATTTTAAATCATTTATTAAATTTACCCTTTCAAACTGAAATACTTAGTTCTTGAATTCTGCATTACACAGATTATGAGAGAACTTCATAATTTTATTGGGTAGGCACCTAAGAACTAATTCAAATTCCTTAAATTTGTGGCCTTGATAATAAATTGGTTATTATCCATTTCTTATACTAAGTAATTTGAAAAACCAGTCTTTTAAATTAAAATGTTTTTTTTTTTCCTATATGTGTTTCAAGTTTTTCTTAAATATTTAGTTCATATTCATATTTTATTTACTGAAGGTTAAAAAGATAAATCTTGAAAATGAAATGACTTTACCAAATAAAAATCCATTTTAACCAGATTTTCATTCTTTATTTTAAAAATTAATATTTTCAAATTTTGTCTATTATGGTCTATTTTAATCATATAAAATGACGCTTAAAAATAAATTTACAAAATTTTGGGAAATATATTAATGATAAATTGTAAGAAAAAAAATTCTTTGCCAGAAACTATTGTTAATAAGTTAAAATTAATTTTTTATTAATTTATTCCTTGTTGCACTTTTTAAAACAAGTTGAGTGAATGCCTGGTTAATTTGAATACAATTATAATCCACCTTATTATCGGTTTAAGTATTTGCTTATGGAAAATGAAAGCCACGTACCTTGAAGAGTGACGTTGACGCTGTTGAGGCCTATCCTGACGCTGATGTCAGCAAACAGTTTCTCTCTGGAAAACGCTCTGTAAGGAGTGCTTATGGAAGCTTCTGAAACATGCCAGTCAGTGCCATAGTTGGCCAATAGAAACAGAACATTACTGCATAGATACAAATTCTATGAGAACGACAGAAACAATGCACTCCGATAACTATGACTTGATGCTGATATAATAGAGAAGAGTCGTTTAAGATGCCGAAATTATGATGTTTTTAAATGCGAATAGGTTTGACGGCAGTGCGGTGAAATTTTTATCATTAATATCGATATTATGTACTCTCCATCATAATAAATTAACGTCGATATAGGTATATACATAAAAACGAGTTTAATATAACATTGAACTCTTTTCTACGTATATACATATATCGATATTAATTTATTATGTCAAATTAAAAAAGGATGTCTTTTATCATACTTGCAATCAATTCAACACTTTCATTTAATGAAGTATTCATTACAAATAAAAAAATCTTTTACGATCAAACAAACACAAAATTAAAGGAAAAAAAAAGAACGATAAAAAAAACAATAATCTGTAAATATCAATAAGTATTCGTTATCTAATAAATATTGAAATATTAACATTCTTTCGAATCTTATGCAGAAATGCTTGAAATTTATATGAATAAATATTTCATCCGCAATGTAAATACGTTTTACTTATGCCTATTTGAGAGAAAAGACAAATACGCAATGGTATTAAAATACACTGGTTAACAAAACTGAAATTTTCATAAAAATTACATAAGGAAAATATAGTAATACAGATACAAATGTAGAAACTAACTGGGAAAATTTCGAAACAATTATGTTGGAGATATGAGTATTTGATATCATTTATCTGAAGAATTACGGTGGCAAGCCGTAGGAGTTAATCAGGATTAATCATATTTTGCAAAATAGTTAAATGTGAGCCCTTCTGTTATTCATAAAATGTGAAATGCATTTTTAAGAACAGAATGAGCTTCTAGAAATTTATAAAACTATATGGTATACCGAGGAAGACTTCGAGGAGCTACACAAATGCAGCATATGACTACTAGTTGTTGATAACTACAAGGAGGTACGTGACCCCTGAATTAGTCTATATCAGATCTTCTCAGATCCTGGGGTTTAATTTAAGCTGACCGTGTTATTTATGCTATAAGAACGATATCTCGTCAGAAAAATATAGTTCAGACAACTCAAGCTTACAGAAAAAAAAAGTGTATTGAACAACATTCAAAAAATGAAAAATATTAAAAATATTATTCAACTATTTATTGTGGGTTTCATTCCAGCTCTCATTTGAAGATTTTTAAAATTTTCTTTAAATTTATATCGTAAGGCTGAGGACGACTAGCATGTTATACGATTATTTAGAATTGTAATCTTATATGCTGCAGGGAAATATTTGGGATAAAAAAAATAACCATGGCTCATAATTTTACAGCCCTTCCCATTTAATAACACCCGCTTATCTGTGATTGTTTATTCGTTTATCATTTCTTCTTCATGAAAGATGCTGCATGCAAGGCAAGTAGTATTGCCTGCATTCCTCACATCATACTGAAATGAAAATGTGTGTAAAATGAAGTGTAGTGCTAATTCCGATTAACTGATTATTAATATAGACCTCATTGGTCAGCACTACAATAAGACCCATTTTTTTTGTCAAAGTAAACTAAGAAATTTGTAGATATGGCAGTAGCCCAAAAAACAGCTATTATCCCAGTCACATGCATGAAAGAAATAGATCCGATAGGTTTAGTGTATTGAGTGAGCAACTATCTCTTTGGATGGCTTATTACCAGTATACTGTCCTAAGCGGTATTATATATTCATCTTCAGGCTGTATTCGTGACTTACTGAAAACAATGCTTTTTTTTTTGTATATTTTCTTTATGTGTATTTTCCAGATCGAAAAAAAAAAAGCCAATCGTTTTTTCTTTATCCCCAAATTTTTTAAAGCACTATTTGATTAATGTTTTTGACAAATTTCGTTAAATTGCAATGAATAGAAATTTCACAATCCCAATCTTTTTTCTATTAATTTTTGGAAGCCAGTGAAAATACAGTTAATACTGGGCTAGTTCTGAAGAGATCTGGTCGCAATTCCTTTTTTTTTTTTTTACTTTATGTTTACAACAGCAAAAAAATGTTTAAGAATAGCAAATCATATTCCTGCTATTTCTTTTTTGTACTGGATGAAAGGAAAAAAAAAAAAAATTCTGTGAAGCATATAAGAAAAGTTAAATTATTTTTCTCATACTTATATTCTGATTAATTCTGTCATTCTAAAGTAACATTAAAGCCGATTAAATGTAGAGATAGTAATTTTTAAATTAATAAGATTATTGGATTTAAGATTTAGATTGTTAAGTTTTGTTTTTTTTTTTTTATTATTGGGAAGACAAGAAATATTATACAAATGACAATAATTAAATGGAACTCATGTGTATGAAATAGTTTCATTTTTTTTTTTTTTTTTTTTATATTAACTGAATACTTTTACGGATGTTTCTCAAATATTCTAATGTTTTTCAAAATATGATTTTAAGATGAAGTTTTTATCCTATTATTTGCTACAAAAATAATTCATAAAATTTGTATTTTATAAAATGCTATAAAATTTATGTATAGAAAGTACAAATAAAAATCCGAATTTTATTTCTTTCTATATTTTTTACTTTGCAATTATTGTCACATTTTAAAATTCGTAAAAAAAAGAATAAATCATAAAGAAAATAAAAATTATTTAGAGAATAACTGTCATATGTCTGAAGAAATAATTACTAATAATTTATTAAGGAAAATTTTTAATGCATCCCTTCACAAAGAGTCGGATTCTCATTTACATTTTAAACCGAATAATTCTTGCAATAATATTTTATTAAAAAAACCGCAATTTTTCAAAAATAGAATGACAATTCAAATTTTGAAATTTTCGAAAATTAAATCGTTACAGCAGATTTTCATTCTACGGGAGATGCCAGTCGCCTACTCGTGATGCCCCCTGATCTGGCTAAACGACTGACTATTTGTCGCCTTACAAACAGCCCTTTATTCATTGCTCTGCAGTGGATTCCAAGCCATTGCGGGGTATACGGAAATGAGCGGGATGATATGTTGACCAAAAACGGATCATGAATGATGCAATCTGATCTTCCTTTGCGTCATATAAAAGAGATATATATCTTTCTCTATTAAATACAACAGTTTCAACCTGCATAGAGAAGGCTACTGAGAAAAGTGGAATTCCCTATTGCATAAGTCAACAAGAATTCCCAGCTCCTTGCCTAGAGCGGTCAGCGTGGCCTGCTGTAGACTTGTCACAGGCTATGACTACTTACAGAATCGTCTGCATAGAATAGGACTGGCTGTTACAGATATCTGCCCTCTTTGCGACTATGGCGTGCCCATGACTGGAGAGCACCTCATCAAATGCCCTACTGTTCTTAACTGTCTCCCTTCTTGTGTTGCTGTCAATATCTTTAGTTATTGTTTTGTCGTACTTTACTACATTGGGCTGCTCATCGACTAATGACCGAGAGATCGGAGACGAGCATAGGAAAAAAAAAAAAAATTTCATTCTAAAATTCACTATGGAATGACACTTAAAACCGTAGAACATGAATCAATTTCTATTTTTTCAATTCCTTCTATTAGCTCACACTCCCCCTATATATATCTTGTTCAAATTTTCAATCGTTAATAAAATACTTTTTATTCATCCACTCAAGTTGAAATATATATTTTTTTTTGAACTTGTAGTGGATGACACTTGATGTTAATGCAGTTTTTTCAAATATTAATTCAGTAGTTAAATTTGATTAATTAATTACTTTTAGTTTTTTTAGATTTAAGTAGCATGTATCTACCAATAGATGGCGCCAGATAAAATTTAAAAAATGAATGAAAATTAATTATAAAGGAATTCCTGCAATATAGTGAAAAAAAAAAAGTAGGAATTGACTTTAAAAAAAATTTTTACGTTATTTGTTTTATATTTTATTACATAGACTGCAATCCTTAAAATAAAATGAAAATATTCGCAACTATTTTTAATGGTTTATTATATTAATAATATTTGTTCCTCTTTAACTTTATGGCTTAATGTTTTTTTATTTTCTTTCATATAATAAATTAATAAGATAAGAATCATAAACATAGTGACGCAATTGATATCAGTAGGTATTACAAACAATAAATTTAGAAAGGATAGTTGACTGAGAGGTTCATAAATCAATCTCGTTTCAGTTTTCTGACTTCAAAATAATATTACACATTTTCACCTACATTTTTATCTTCACTTTCAGATAATAGACAGACTTAGCTAAACGTGTCAAAGATTTCATGTGTTGCGTAAGTGACAAACTACCGTTTCGTATACTACCTGTCATGAACCGAGAATGTGCCTTTTCAAGCTATTATCATCCGAGCATATCTGTTGTGTTTTAAGCTTTGCATACTTATCTTTTATGGAAAGGTAGTGAACCGCGAAAAAGTGAAGGTTTCATTCTAAATGGGCAAATTAACCTTCCTAAATATTCTGATACGATTGTTTATAGCCAATGTCTAATTTTTAAATTATAGTTTCGAAAATAAAAATAAATGATAAAATATACACAGTGTCTTACGAAAGTTTCTGCATAGACCTGCGATTTGAAAGATACTACATTAGTTAACTACATTTTGAAAGTTTATTGAAACAATTTTTTAAGACAATAGAAGCAATTCAGTTTGAACCTAGTTTTTATTTTATTTACATTTTGTTATAGCAATTTAAGAATAAATTTATTTTAAATTCAATAATTGATAAAAGAAGAATGAATGTTGCACACAAAAATTTTCGGATAAGAACAATCATGTTCAATAAAAAATCTTTCAGTTGTATTTTTAAAAAATTATAGAATTTTAATATTAAAACGATTAAAGAACTTCTTTTTATCGTCTTGTTACGAATTCGAAATAATTTTTAATAATAATTCTGGATCTACTTTGTTCCAAATTTCATGCATTACAGATTTTAGCTGCTACTTTGATTTGGTTTGGTTTGTCGCTCTACGGTCATTTTTTGCACAATTATTACACTGCTTACTATTTTTGGACTAATTAGACAGGGACCTACTCTTTAAAGTGGATTCGAACCACTCACAAACATCCTTGCCACTGCCAAAATTCGAACCTGAAGCCTGTGGTACCAAAGGCCAGAGCGCTGGCCAATTGGCTATCAGGCCGCCTGCTGCTTCGAGGAAATGTTTCCGAAGTCTATTTTGATATTCTGGTCAAATATGTTCCATTCGATTAAAATATAACGATTCAGGAGGTATTTAAATTATTTCTTTACAGTTTGAAAAGCAACCGCAATCAAATGTTCAAAACAGTATGCTTAGGATTGTTATCCTGATATGACTACCATGGATCTACTTGGATCTTGCCAATATAAAACCATGTCTTGATGTCCTAAATGAAAATTTCGGTCTCTCTGTAAACAGAAATTTTCATTTAGGACATTAAAATATAGTTCTATATTGGCACATGGTTCCTATTAATAATCTCAAACTTACCTACTCGGGAAATGATATGCCCTCTCACAAAGTTCACCATCGCCATATTTAAAAAATGGAATAAATTTCTTTTTTTTTAAATCCTTCTTTAGATTTTATCCAAATCATTATGTAATCACTAGCTCCATGTTTATTATATTTGGTTTCATTAGCACACATAAAAATTAGTAAAAATTTTCTTTTTCCTTGAAGAAGAAATTGAATGTTTCTTAATTTTTTTCCTATTTGGCCATATCTGGCAAATTGAAATATTTTTAAACTGTTTTTGAACTCGCGTATACTCCCATGACTTACTTGCAATTCTGTTCAATGTTTTGTAGCTGATAATCTTGGATTTGCGTTTATTTTTCAAATTGTGATTCGCTTTATTTCATGAAAAAGCTATGTCTGATTAATCGATCTTTATTTACTGATTATTTTACTATAATTTTTATAGTGTTTTATGATAAAAAGACATTAACATCTAAACTGTTTTATTAATTTCTTAATCAAATTTTTTTAATACAAGTTAATGATTAATTTGCAAATATCAAACAATGTATTCTTGCCTAATCTAGTCACGGAAATATTCTAATTATATAAATACCAGATAAAGGCAGCTTAATACTCAAAAAGATTTAATACGGCAAGCTGTGTTTCAAGAAATATGTTTTAACTATCTCTGAAAACTAATGTAAATCACATAAATTTAATACCAATTTAAATCTATAAACTCACATTATCTTATGTGATAATTTATTATCTTATAATCTAGGCATAAATATTTATCTTGGCTTTTAATTTTTTTTCGAAATTTGAAAAATATTACATTTAAAAAAACCATACTAACTTAAAACCATGCACAAATGAAATCATAAAAACGATACATCATATTTTTAAGAGAGGAAAAATTCATATTTCATTTCTTCATTTAAAAATAAAATAAAATGTAGTTTTAAAATGGGTAAATTGCTGTGTTTAACATAATCCTTAAAATCATATATGCAATTATTATATAGGAATAATTCAAAAATGGGCACAATGGTTTGTACTAGTGCACAAAAAGTTCGTCGTCCATTTTTCTAAGCTAAGAGGGAAAATGCAGTAAAAAAAAAAAAAAAAAATAGAATATAACAATAGGAAAACACAAAGCGAGGATGGTATGAAGTAATAAAGCGGTCATGTGTAAACGATTGGGTGGATTCAGCGTAGGTCTACCATGACTGTAAATTTAGTGTGTAAAGCAAACATTTGTTTTAAACAATAAATATTTCGTTTACTTTAGATTTACCTCTAAAGTCATCTGATTTACGAAGTACAATACTGAAAGGCTGGAATCCCAAAATAACTTTCTTTGCCAGCTAAAAGCTAGCATCAATTGGTTTAAAACGTATCAATCTGGTTTAAAGAATCTCAAACTTTGAACAAAATTTAATTTTCATCTTTATTTAGTAACAGCAAGTAAGATTTATAGAAAGTGGTATGGTATATGTAATGGTAATTTAACAGTAAGATTTATAGAAAGCTAAAGGAATGCTTATAACGTTTTTTTTTTCATCCTTTCACAAAATATAAAAAGTTGGAAGTAATAAAGGAAAACTAAATGCAGCATACGACAGTAATATTTATCATTTTATCAAGATGGATGAACATCAAAATGGAATAAAAAAGATCTTAAAAATTGCTGATATTTATTTCAAAACAAGATTTTCTTTAACATAAGTTGATTGAACATTACTAATTCTTCCACCTTTCAATTAAAAATTTTCTAAAAAAAAAAAGAAGCGCACCCGAATGCGTTTTGTACCAAGCTGCTTCAATTCAAAAGCTAAATTTTGGGTTATGGCTTTTACTACGTGCAGCACATTGGTCTGCGTAATATATTTTGGGGAGAAAGATAAATTTGCATGAAACTTGATCCCCTTTCATCTCCACAAATATAAAATGATTTTTAAAAATATTCCGTTACAAACGAATTCCGTTTTGAAAACTTAAAGAAAAAAAAAATAATTTCAAAAAAAGGACAGTTATTTGATTCTAAAATCAGCGAGAAATTGAAGAGATTCTTCTGATCTGTGTACTGAGCTATCTGAGAACTCGGAAAACAATCTGTGCAAGAACAATAACTCTTGCAATAAAAGACGTTGACTACATATGGGAAATAAAACTAACATTACAATGCGCTATTTCGCATTGATAGATTAATCAGAAAAATAAAGCCTAATTTTGATAAATTTTGTCTTTGAAAAAATACTATTGATGGAAATTTTTTTTTCTAATTCAGAGAGGTTTTTTTCCCTATTATTTAGATGTTTCTAGGTTTGTATGAAAGACGAAATATAGGGAAAACCGTGCTATAACTCGGGTTGCGAAGCAAAAATATAGAAAACGGAGAACGTGGAGAGTAATGAATGAAATATTGGAACGGCTATTGATGTCGGTAAAATCTTTAATCTGACAAAATATCCATGTGTTCAAAATTTCACCGGATTAGAAATTTTTTAAATACAGATGACAAATCTTAGCATTGTTATACAATATGCCACATCAACAATCTCAATGCAATGGATTTATAATAGCAACGTTAACATTTCAACCTGTGTAGGTTATAATTCAATAATTTAAAAGGGAAGTTATTAAAAAAATTAACAATCAAGAACTTTTAAAGTTACTTAAATGTTTTGAATATTAGTAACGTGGAAGTATGTCATAAATTACCATCTAGCATCTCCAAAAACAAATGTCAAAAACCAATGATTTTGTTTCCAAATAATAATCTTACTTAGTATGTGCCATTTATTGGTATCAATTAAGATATTTATTAGGCCTTTCACACGTATTTTTTGCTTAATTTTATTTTTATTTTTTTTCAAAAAAATTCTTTAAAAACGATTTTTGTACATAAGAAAAAAGCAACAAGCATGCATAAAAGAAGAAAAAATAGCAGCATATATACATAAAGTTTTTCTTTCTTATGAATTGAAATAGCACAAGTGTACAAAAATCTGCAAATCGATCGTAATCATCATCTCCTGAGGATTGATCCGATTGGCTAAAAATTCAACTGTAGTAATGAATTTGGTTGATCAAAATCAATTTTTTTAGGAGGGATTCTTTTGCTCATTGCTCTTATTCGTTAAAAATTCAACTTCTAAAAAGTCTTTGAGTTAGATTAAAATTTAATATTAGACTTCAACTATTAAATTAGACTATTCGCATGTTGCATATGCCGAAAATAATTTGAATTTTTGAAAAAAAATAATACTTCAACAAAAAAAAATGCATGCAAAATGCAAAATAAGTTATTGAGATTTTCTATCAGTTCATTAGAACACACCTTATTAGAAATAGGAAGAATAAATATTAGAGAAACTAACTATTAAAGTCTAACTTTTTAAAGACTTTCACTATTTAATTCTAAGCGTGTTATTTCTCTAAAATTTTATTAATTTAAGACAAAAGAAAATTTAATTCTCGGACAAACTTCAATGGAATTTTAATCCTAATAACTCAGGAAGAATAATTGAAAAAATGAGACAAATAGTCTCATGGCTAATTTTTTAAAGTAACTTTTGAAGCCATTAATGTATAATAACTAATAAAATAATATTTTTTGAAATAAATGTTAAAATTTCTTATAAAGTATACTAATCCTTATTGAAATTGTAAGTTATTGCCATGATCCGATTGAATTGATATATGTATATATATATATATTTTATTATATATAATATTAAAAATACCATCTTGTCATTACAAGTCAATTCAATCGGATCATGGCACCAATAACTTACAATTTATAATATATTATAAGAAATTAATATATATATATATATATATATATATATATATATATATATATATATATATATATATATATAATATCTAATATATATATTAGAATAGCTAAAAAGTGAAATATTTTGTATAGTTAAAAAGTAGATATACATTTTTTTTTTACTTTTTATAGCTAATAACCGTAACTTGAAAGCTATCCCAATTATCCAATTTTATTTCTTAAACTTCCTTACTTTTAATCACTTCATCCATAATTCAGGCTAGGTAAATGTAGCTAGTTTGAAATTAACAATCAAAATATTATTCATGCAATTAAGGTCAATAAATGGAATTTTTTTGTTCATATGATCCCTTTAACCTATCAACTGACACAATTGTTTGCTATTAAAAATATGTATCTAATGTATGGCAATGAGGTATTTGTACTTTTTAAAATTTGAAAACATTTCTTCTTGAACATATTTTCATTAAAAGTGTTTCCAAAAAAAATTATTTGACTTTAAAGGAAATTAAATTAAAATTTGAAAAGGAAATTAAAGAATTAAATTAACTTTTTTAAATTAAAATTTGAAAAAAGTTAGAGAAAAGAATTGTACATTTTGAAAAACTATCTTTTTTAGTGGAAATTATAATATCTATCTGTATTATATTTGCATACACAAATTGTTGCAAGAATTTAATATTTCAAAGACAAAATTTTATTCATTATATATTCATTATAATTTATGTTATATTAGTAAATTTTCCAAAACAAAATCAATTTCGATATTGAAAAAGAAATTAGATATATTTTCAAATCACAATTACTAGAATATTAATGATATTTTTATGAAATTTTTATCAATGCATCATGCTTATAGCAGATTAATGGTGATTAAATGGCATTTTTTGCAAATGCAATTGACATATTTTAATAAATTTCAAAATATCAGATATTTAACAATATAATATTATTAAATGAGAAAGGAAAAGGGCTTACATGTATAAATCATAATAACAATTAAAAGGTAGATTAAATATAATTTTGTATAACATTTTTGACTATATTTCTATTAAATGTAATAAGTTTGCAATAAATTAAATATGAATAACAAGGAAATTTCTATAAAATTAAAACAATTTAAATACTTAAAAATATATAAACCCAAATGAATAAAAACATCATTAAAAAATTTATTAATCCCATGCTTTAAACAAACTATTATTCTTGTAATTCAGATTCATTAAACAAAATTGTAATTTAGACAAAGATTCCCAGTTTATATTTTGTTTCAAACTGTTTAGTAACTTTTTATTATTCTAATGTAGAAATGGACGAAATACCAATTTTTGAAATTTGTTATATATAATATTAAAACGGAAATATCAATTGTTGTCCGCCTACGTTTTACTTGTGCAATCAAAAACTCTGTTGTGAAAATGATCGATATTTAGATCAATACAATTTTAAAATAGGTATTTCGTCTATATTATACAAAAATTATAATTAACATACTTTTTCTTATTACGATTATATATATATATGTATGTATATAAGCCATTTTCCATTCTCATTTAATAAAAAGATTATATTGTTAAATATCTTATATTTTGAAATTTATTAAAAATTAATCTAGTCAATTTAATTTTTTAAAAATGCCATTTAATCACCAAATAAAAATAAATCTGTAATAAACATGATGCATCGATAAAAAATTAAATTACTGAATAAAATTAATTAGATGCTGGATTTACATATGTATTTTCTTATAAAATATCGCTAATATTCCAGAAAATTGCGGTGACTGAAAATATATCTAATTCCTTCTCAATACAGAAATTGATTTTGTTTTTGAAAATTTACTAATATAATTTTTATTAGTAAATTTTACTAAAATTCACTAAATTAACAAATTATAATGAATATACAGAGAATAAAATGTCTCTGAAATATTACATTTTTTGAAACAATTTGTATATGTTTACATAATAATGAAGTCATAATTTCCACTAAAAACATTTTTTTCAAAAGTGTGCAACTCTTTTCTCTGTTTTTCAAATTTTATACATGCGTCCTTTAAAAAGTAAAATAATTTCATTAAAAGTTTTAGAAAAGTTTCTGTTCAAGAAGAAATGTTTTAAAATTTTAAAAAGTACAAATAGCCTATTGTTATACGTTAGAAACATTTTTAATAGCAAACAATTGTATCTGTTGATAGGTTAAATGATCATATAAAACAAAAAATAATTCCATTTTATTGACCTTAATTATATGAATAATATTTTGATTGTTAATTTCAAACTAGCTACATTTGCCTCATGCCTGAATTATGGATGAAGTGATTAAAAAAAGGAAGGCAAAAAAAAAAATTGGATAATTGGGGATAGCTTTCAAGTTACGGTTGGTAACTGTAAAAAGTTAAAAATATATATCAACTTTTAATTATATAAATTATTACTTTTAGAGATTTATATATATATATATATATATATATATATATATATATATATTGGCATTATAATAGTTCTAAAATCATTTTCTAAAAATTTAAGCTTTTATTCTAGAGAAATCATTTGAGATTAACTTGAATAATAATTAATGTTCGACTACAAAAGAACGAGAAGGGCAGATTTTTAATATAAAAGTTTCATTTTGCTCAGAAAAACCTTCTTTGATTTTTTTTTTTTAATATAAATTCTTGCTCTTGGCTGTTGTAAAAATAATGTATTATCTGTGTAACTATATTTTAAAGGAAGAGGTAGAAAAAAGTTAATAAAATAATTAGTTATTAAAGAAATCACTTATTTATTAATCCTTATTTATTTGAACCTAATTTTACTATTTAATTTTACTGAAAAATAGAAATAGTTACACAGTGTGAGATAATAAAATCAACCACAACCAACAAGAAAAAATTAATTTTCAAATCCCATTCAGTGTTTTTTTTGAAGCTATAAATTTATTTCTTAGCTACTTAATTTAGCGTTTTGTCATTCGGTGAGTGACTTTTATACCAAATTTAACTGTAACAAAAAAAAACTAACAATCCTGAAAAAGTCTTTTAAAGTAAATAAATACATATAATATAAACTCATATTTGTGAAAATTGCAACACCATGAAGGACTTAGCGAGTGAGCTGAAATTTTCAAGAAATGCAAATTAGCGCATGATATGCAAATGATTAGAATTTCAAATCCGTAGCGCAAGCGCATACTGAGCAGCGCCCTCTGAACGGCGGATGGATCGAATAAATAGACGGCTGTAGCGAGGCGTGTATGGTTATCGGTGGTTATCTGCTAGTGGTAGACGTTAGCTCAATCGTTACTTATGCCTCTTCGACGAAAGAGAGCGAGATTTGAACAACTTACAGAGTTTGAACGGGGGAGAATCATCGGCCTTCGTGAAGCTGGATTGTCTTATCGCGCAGTAGCCGCTCGTGTGCAGCGTAATAGCAGTACAGTGATGTGTCTTTGGAAGCAGTGGACGGAAGAGTGTCGGACAACTCGGAAAACCGGGAGTGGACCCCGAAATGTGACGTCAGCTCGCGATGATAGACACCTGGTCCGCATGGCGCTGACGCACCGTACAGCTCCTCTGAACAATTGGCAGCACAGTGGTCAATAGCTACAGGTGTTTCATTGTATGCTTCATCAATTCGTAGACTTCTGCTGCAGCGTGGACTGCGCGCAAGGACTCCTTTATACAGGATCCCTTCTCACGCTAAACCATCGCTGCCTGCGGCTACAATGGGCCGCTCAGCATAGACTGGCGTGCTGATTGGCAGCTTGTCGTGTTTTCTGACGAATCCCTTTAATTGTGGTGCCATGATGGCCGCATTCGTGTCGAGACGCTATGCCGCTGAACGCCACCTTCCGGAGTGCATTATCGAATGCCGCAGTGGACGAACACCCGGTGTTATGGTCTGGGGTGCCATAGCATATCATGGACGATCTCAATTGCTAAGAATCGTGGGCAATCTGAAAACAGCAACCGGTACATCAGTGAAGTTCTACAGCCCCAAGCTGTTCCCTTCCTTCAAAGCTTGCCAGGCGCTGTATTTCAACAGGACAATGCCCGCCCTCATATCGCTAGGGCTGTTCAATCCTTCTTTGCAACGCGGCAGGTACAGCTTCTACCTTGGGCTGCGTATACCCCAGATATGTCGCCGATTGAACATGTGTGGGATTTCGTTGGCCGGCGTCTCGCTCGTGATCATCGTCCTGTTGCTTCTGCAGACGAACTTTGGGTGCGCATACAAACAATATGGAATGCTCTTCCTCAGGCAGACATTCAAAATTTGTTTGATTCCATGCCACGTCGTGTAGCAGCACTTATTGCGGCGCGTGGTGGCTACACAAAATGCTGATTCCGATCTCTTGTTATTGTTTGTTTGCTTTGAACATTTAATTATTTATTTGTACCACTACCACTCAACTGTGTATTAAATTTCATTCAATTATGACGATTCCTTCATGGTGTTGCAATTTTCACAAACATGTTATAGATACAAAATGAAAATTAAGATGCGTATTAGGTTTGTTAATAGAAAAAAATATTTTTTGAGTTTACAAAATATAAGCTATATTATATAATATATATACTTCTTCAAATTAAGCTATTTTTTTTAAGTTTAAAATCTCTAATATTTAAAATTGAATCAGAAATTAAAAAATATTTCAGAAATGTAATAAAAAAAAGAATTGTAGTAGTATAAAAGATGAAAGGACAATTCAAAATAAAATTTTATAATTATATTGTTTATTAAATTTTAAATGAAATTAATTTAAATAATATATCTGTTAAAAATATAAATTATATTGTTCTAACATTTTATTGTAAAGTTAAACTCGCAATTACTTTGAATTAAAAATAGTTTATGTTAATAAAAAGGATATATTTTAAAAAGAAATTTATGTTGCAAAAATTGAACATTTTTATATTTCCTAATTAGTATTTTCTTAAAAAAAAAATACTTAAATATTATTTAGAAATGAAAACAGAATCAAGGGTTGTATGTGTGGGGTTAGGCAAGCACACTTTTTAGAATTTGTTTACATTTTTTTTTTCATTGTATTAAGAACTTTTTTTTTTATCAAGTCATTTAAAATTAAAGTTATTTCTAAGATAAATTCGTTAACTATTAAAAACGTGTTTTAATTATTTTAAATTTTTGTATTGTAATTTTCGATAGATCATGAGTCAAAGTCATTTAAATTTTAATTAGTTATTGAGTTGTCAACATTAACCGCATTTTAATGCTTTGAAAAACAAAACTAATATGCATGAATAAAATGAATTGAAGTAGGACAAAGATACAGCAATTATTTAACGAGTAGATCGATCTTTACTTTTAAACAATGAAATTCTTTGAATAAGCTATTCGAACTTTACGCAGAGTTACGGGACATGGAAACTCAATCTTCAGAAAGTCTGTTCTAAACTTTAAAATAGTAAATAAATTAAAGTTGTTTTAAAATATATGCAAATATTTAAATCAATTTTTTTTTCTGCAAGAATATAATTTTTTTTTTCCCCTGGTATGAACTTGCCGAACAGTTGTCATATCCCACATAGAAAGTGGGAAAGGGAGGGCAGCCTCTGTTCGGATAGAGCACCCGTAGGTAGAAGTCTAACATGCTACGTGTAGTTGAAGAAGGACGGTAGTGCCTTCCAGGAGGACTTTTTAGGGGGAACTACCTCGCATTTGCGTATCGTATGAATGAAAACACGGAAAATTCCCACCATCGAGTGTCATCGTTTTTTTGAAACAGTGTCTACAACAAAGCCACCAACGGATTAAGCTTCCACCCTAATACTCACGTTGCCACTGAACCTCGAGTCGGGCTGCGAACCACAGTATGATAGATTAAACAATAAAATAATATAAAAGCAAATTTAATATTTTAATTTTGATTGAAAGGGACAAAAGAATTTCAAAGCGAAACATTGTTAAATTATATCCATAAAATTTGAAGCTTTAATTCCTTATGCTATTTCAGAGTATCCTGTTAGAAATATATATAAGAATTAAAATATTTTTATAAGGAAGTTTTAAAATAATATTGAAAATTTAGAAATGTTTTGCTCAAAGAATGATTTATTTTGCAATAATTTGATAATAAAGATGAAATATCAACAACAATAAAAAGAAATAAAAACATTCAAAATATTTAAAATGCCAGGATATATTATTATGAGCTCATAGCGAGTAAAGCATCGTATTCGCATAGCTTCAGATGTCATAAATGAATCAGTATCGAGCAAAAATTGGAAGTAGTGAAAGACAAAGACAGTATTGTTTAGATTTAAATTCTACTATTTAATTTTATAATTGTCACTAATTTTAAATAAAATTACCGAAAAATATTTAAAAATTTAATATTCATGTAAAAAGGTCGGTAACTTCTCAGTAATGGTTTTGCTAAGACTATCCGAAAAATATTGTAGATACTAAACATCTTCCTGAAAAATTTTTTTAGCAAAAATTTTTTTTTCCTTCTACTCGAAAACAAAAGTATACAAAATACTGTACACGCATATACAATACATACACAAATCCAGCATTCATTTCTCTTCATTACTATTTCCTACCAATGCATGCACAGACAAATAACTTATTCTCTTGGACAATCAAAGGTCTAATTATACGAAGGCGATATATCTTCAATCACGAAAGGATCACCTTTATATAATCAGACCATCGATTGTATGGAAAACTGGTAAGCTGACAGATCAGTCTGTTTCAAACATAGCAGTACATTAGGAAGAAAATATATCTGTGGGATTTTATTTAAAATAAAATAAATTTTTTATTAAATGAAATTTTAGATTTTATAATATCAAAAGAAAAATTAAATGTAAAACTATTCAGCAATAGAGAGTTTTTGCATACCGTACTTTAAAAACACGGCATTTTTTCTCCCTAACGCGCATGCTCATAGGAAATTGCGCATGCGTATCTGTAATAATGTTCCCTATGAGCATGGGCTCTAGGGAGAAAAATGCCGTATTTTTAAATTACGGTATGCAAAACCTCTCTAATAACTATTAAACTTCACGCTATTCAAAGCTGTTTTGTACGCAATATCTATCTGACTGACCCCACTAGCAAATAATTTTGATTTTATGCATCTATTTTTGACTTTAGAACAATTATCTTTCCACACAATCGGTGTCGAACTATACATACTTGTTTGCTTGTTTTTTCAAAATGCACGCAAAACTCGTTCAGCTCATCCATATAAGAATGAAAAACATTTCCACCTAACACGCCCTTTTTCACATACACTCATAGACATGCATCATTTTCTCTATTATAAATAAAAATATCTCATAAAAAAGCATCTTTTTACACCACAATATTAAAACATATACTTGAATTCTTTTTCTATTAAAAAATATTTTTACACATAAATGCATCAAACATTTTGAACACACACAAAACATACATATACACACACATTTCTCCATTACACAGAAGATTTTCACACACATACTCAACATTCTCCCATTCCCACACACATATTCTACCATATTTTCTCCCCATTCACACACACACACACACACACACACACACACACACACACACACACACACACACACACACACACACACACACACACACACCACCTATTCTACCATATACTAAACGCACTCTCTCTCACACACACACACACACACACCTATTCTACCATATACTTCAACGCACTTCTCTCACACACACACATTCTACCACATACTCACCATTCTCCCATTCACACACACATATATTCTACCACATACACCATTCTCCCATTCACACACACACATATTTCTACCACATACTCAACATTCTCCCATTCACACACACACATATTCCACATACCAAACATTCTCCCATTCACACACACACATATTCTACCACATACTCAACATTCTCCCATTCACACACACACACATCTACCACATACTCAACATTCTCCCATTCACACACACACATATTCTACAACATACTCAACATTCTCCCATTCACACACACACACACACACACACACACACATTCTGCCACATACTCAACATTCTATTCACACACACACACAAATTCAAACATAGAACACTCACAATTACATACACACAAACATTATTACAACTACATACACACAACATTATCACAACTACATACACAAACATTATCACAACTACACACACACAACATTATCACAACTACACACACACAACCTTCTCACAACTACACACACACAACATTCTCACAACTACACACACACAAACATTATCACAACTACACACACACAACATTCTCACAACTACACACACACACAACATTATCACAACTACACACACACAACATTATCACAACTACACACACAACATTTATCACAACTACACACACACAACATTATCACAACTACACACACACAACATTATCACAACTACACACACACAACATTATCACAACTACACACAACATTATCACACAACATTATCTCATTACTACACACACACAACATTATCACAACTACACACACAAACATTATCACAACTACACACACACACAACATTATCACAACTACACACACACAACATTATCACAACTACACACAACATTATCACAACTACATACAACATTTCACAATTACACATTTTCTCATTTATACACCATTCTGTCAATTACACATTCCTCAAACAAACACACACTAACATTCTCTTTTTCACACAAACACACACCCTCTTTCTCTCACACAAACACACACACACACCAACATTCTCTCACACACACGCTATTTTCTCTCACAAACACACACACTAACATTCTCTGTCACACAAACACGCACACTTACATTCTCTCACACACAAAAACCCACACTAACATTCTCTCACACACAAACCCACACTAACATTCTCTCACACACAAAACCCACGCTAACATTCTCTCACACACAAAAGCCACACTAACATTCTCACACAAACACACAGCATTCTCTCAATTACACAACATTCTCTATTACACACCAAAGCACACAAATTTCTCTCAATTATTCACGCACACACAAATTTCTCTCATTTACACACACATTCAATTACACAGACATATATTCAATTAGACACTCTTCAATTACACACCATTCTCTTACTTAATCACGCGCTCGCGCACACACACACACACAGCATTCAATTACACATGAACAAACATAAAATTTTCTCAATCACGCACGGTAAAACACAACTTCCGATTATGCAAGGATTTGCGCAATATTCTCTACATTATACATAAGAATAACATTCAATTGCACACATATACATAACATTCTCTCAATTATTCACGAACACACAAATTTCTATACACGAAGACCCCTAAATTTCTTTTTTTACACATACACGCACACACACATTCATTCATTCCATTAAACTCTCGAAAACACACAGCATTTTCTCAGTTATACACACACAAGTCAATTACATGCCTCTCAATAACACGCAAATTTCTCACATATACAGTAGTCTCTCAATAACACAATATTCTCACTTACATGCAAACATACTCAATTACACACAGACACAAAACTCACTCAATTAGACACACATCCACACTTCAGAATTGTGTGTGTATTAGTGTGTAATTTTCTCACTTATAACACACATAACATTCTCAAATAAACAACACTCTCAATTATAACACACACCAACATTCTCTCATTCACGCACACACACGCTTCTCTCAATTATACATACACACACTATTCTCTCAAATACACACACACTATTCTTCTCATATACACACACACACACACTATTCTCTCAATTATATACACACACACACTATTCTCTCAATTATACATACACACACTATTCTCTCAATTATACACACACACACACTATTCTCTCAATTATACACACACACACACACACTATTCTCTCAATTATACACACACACACACACTATTCTCTCAATTATACACACACACTATTCTCTCAATTATACACACACCACACTATTCTCTCAATTATACACACACACACTATTCTCTCACATTATATACACACCACACTATTCTCTCAATTATATACACACACACTATTCTCTCAATTATATATACACACACACTATTCTCTCAATTATATATACACACACACATTCTTCTCAATTATATATACACACACACACCATTCTCTCAATTATATATACACACACACACACTATTCTCTCAATTATACACCCACACACACAATTATACACCCACACTCAGACTATTCTCTCAATTATACACCCACACACACAAACTATTCTCTCAATTACACACACACACACTAAAATTCTCAATTACACACACACACTATTCTCTCACACACACACACTATTCTCTCAATTACATACACACACTAAAATTCTCTCACACACTATTTTCAATTACACACACAAAATTCTCTCAATTACACACACACACTATTCTCTTCACTTACACACACTATTCTCAATTACACACACACACATACACTATTCTCTCAATTATACACACACAAAATTCTTTCACTATACGCACACACACACACACACTTCTCGCAATTATACTCACACACCAATTTCAACTATACGCACACACACACACACCATTCTTTCACTTATACGCACATGCAAATACAATTTTCAATATACGCACGCACAACATTCTCTACCTTCTAAATACGCACACATTCTCACCATTCTCTCAATACATAACACCCACTTCTCTCAATTACACACACACACAATCATTCTCACTCTCATTACTCACACACACAAAAAAATTCACTCTTTATGCACACAACACAAAAATTCAGTTACACACACACACTCAGCATTCTCTTTTATTCTCCTCTCCCAAACACAACATTCTTTCACTCACGCAATGTCAAATACAATTTTCGAATATGTACACAACATTCTCTACCTTCTAAACGCACTACTTCTCATTCACTCATATAAATTCTCACCCACACACACACACATCATTCTCACTCACTCATTCTCACACACACACTCAACACTCTTTCCACACACACACACACACACACAGTACACACACACAGCATTCTCTTTTCCTCTCTCCACACACACATTCTCTTTTCCCTCTCTCACATACACATACACATGCTTCTCTTCTCTCTCACACACACATACTCTCTTCTCTCACAACAATCTCTTTCCTCTCACTCACACACAACATTCTCACACATATAGCATTCTCTCCACACAACATTATCTCTCCGCCTCACACAACATTATCACTCCGCCTCACAATCGCATTCTCTCCCTCGCTCACACACACAGTATTCCTTCTCACTCTCACAAAACATTTTCATACACAGCATTATCACACACACACACCACATTCTTCCTCGCACACACCACACACAACATTCTTCCTCGCTCACAAACATTCCTTCTCTCTCGCACACGATTTTTTCCCTCATACACACATACACAACATTCTCTTCCCTCTTTCTAAGAGTTTTCCCACATACACACAACACAACATTCTTCTCCAGTCTTTTTCTGATTCACACATACACACATCTCACATACACCATTCTTTCAATCACACAACTCTCTCCCTTATCTCTCACACATACACACACACACAATCACACAACACACACACTCTCACACACACACACACATCATTCATTTTTCAATCACACAACACTCTCTCACACACACATACTATTCTTTTAATTACACAACATTCTCTCTCTGTCACACACACATGCACTATTCTCACTCTCACAAATTTCTTTCTTTTTACACACATACACACAACATTCTCTCAATTATACACCATTCTCTTAATTACACTCGCACACACAAATTTCTCTATTACACACGCGCAAAACATTCCCACACACAGTATACACTCAAATTCATTAATTCACAACATTCAAATTACACTCAAACGGACATTTAATTACACACGAACGCACGCAATATTAATTGCACACACGCACAACAGGCTAATTTCCCACCATTCCCCACGCACACTATATATGTATATATATTTCTTTCAATTATAAACGAACACACCAATTCAATCAAGCACGGACAAACACGACATTTAATTAAGTACGGATTCGCACAACATTATCTACAAAACACACACATTTTCTCAATAACACACATACAACATTTAATTATATACACGCATCATTTAATTACACACACAACATTTAATAAAGATACGCACAAAATTATAACTATACACACACCAAATTATCTTTATTTACGCAAACACGACATTCTCAATTACACACACGTTTTCCCATACATACGCGCACTCATTTTCATGCACATACACAAAATACAATTGTTCCACACTGCATATGCACGTCGAACGGTTTCATATACATACTCACCCCATACACATGTAAAATATTTTCTCATGAATAATATTTATATATTTACACATACATGCACAACATTTACATATACTTTCGCAACAATATTGCATGCACACAATTTTTTTTGGCACAAACACTTTCATACTATGCATACACGAAAATTTTCATATATTATGCATACACATAATATATATATTTATACATACGCAAACATTAGTATATACCCACTCAACAATATTACATACACAAAAATTTTTTTTTTGGGCTTAATTCATAATTTCTTTTTATATATACACAGTGTAATTTTACACACATCTCGCCCACGCACTATTTTCTCATATATATCATCCATATACTACTTTTTTTCCCCCACACACACTTATCCACATACTATTCTTTTCACACACACATGCACACAAACAATCTTTTTTTTTCATATAAACACTTCATATATTTTTTCAAGAATACATTTTTTATACATACGCCTTTTCATATACATACTCAGTCCTTTCTTCGTGTACATAATCTTTTCATACACAATACACACATTCTTTTCACTAACACAATAAAATAATCTTTGCATTTACAATTTTTATCGCCTATATTATCCAATATTACCATTATCTTCCAATTATCAAAGTTATCCCTTTTATAGACTCAACTTATTCTTTTCATACACATTCCCGCAACTTATTACAACGCACAATTTTTCTTTTTTTATATATAAATTTATTCCCTTAGCACAAGCAACACAAAATTTATTCCCTTAGTACAAGCACACAAAATTTATTCCATTAGTACAAGCACACACAAATTTATTCCATTAGCACAACCACACACACAAATTTATTCCCTTAGCACAACCACACACACAAATTGTTTCCCTTAGCACAACCACACACACACAAATTTATTCCCTTAGCACAACCACACACACACAAATTTATTCCCTTAGCACAACCACACACACAAAATTTATTCCCTTAGCACAACCACACACACCAATTTATTTCCTAGTGCAAGCACATGTTTATTATACTCATACACATGCACAAACTTGTTACACCCGTTCACGCGTAGAAGATTATTACATTGACATACATACAAATTTATTATTTTCATACATGTGCATATACAACTTACTCCTTCATACATACACACCATGCGCACGTACGTACGTACACACACAGTTATTTTCTTCCAGGCATATTTCTTTTCTTCATACACAAAGAGATACATTTTATTTTTTCTTAAGAAACATGTTTTATTCTTTTTACGCATAAACTATGTATTCTCTTTCATATACACGTGTGCGCCAATAAAAATGCTTTCTTGATGCACATACACCATTCACTGATTTATTATTTGCTCTCCCACATACTCTTCTCTTCGTTACTAATACAAATTATTCCTTTCATTCTCAATTGAAATTCTTTCATTTATGTATATTTATAGCATAAAGTAATATATATTGATACCTCTAGATAATATTGATCTGTTATATATATTATCTAATATATATACATATCTAGCAGATCATATGTATATGTATATCATATAATCTGCTATATATATATATATATATATATATATATATATATATATATATATATATATATATATATATATATATATATACACCTCTGCTCTATTGATAAAGTATATTTATAGCTATATCTATAATTCCTATTTTTTAGAAGAGTAAAACTTGCTATATCTCGTTCGAATTATTTGACAAAACTTATACTAGATTGCTCTTTGATATTGTTGTGTTTGCGAAAACATTTTTGCTACTATAAGAAATATAAGCATAAAAAATAATCATTAATATAGGTTACATATTTATCAATACATTTAACGTTTAGCTTTCTTACATCTGACGGCATGTTACGAAAAAATAAACAGATATTTTAAAAAATTTCACCCTGAACTTTACTTTATTTAAGAAATTCTTAAGAATATTATTTAGGTCTCTACTATTAAAGTTTCAAAAGCTTGCTCATAAGATAAAATAGCAGATTAAATATACTACAAAAACTAAAATTTAACTATAATAAAAACTCGAAATATAATAAATAAATGGCTATTATTACACAACATTTACGAGAATACTTAAAAGAATATTGAGAAAAAAATGCTGTAGGCGAGTCATTTCCACTTTCTCTTTCGCAATGCAACAGAAAAGATTTCTTTATTTTTAAAAAAATTAAAAACTGCCACCATTTTCTTAATCAAAATTCCATAAAACTCGGCACGATTTTCAAATAGCTGCTCTATCTCTCCATCTCATCGAATTGTGCCATTAAAAATAAGACCAAGGTCGGTTCGTTCTGCACTGCCGATCATCGTGATTGTAGTAAACTCGCAATTAATACCAGTTTACATCTTTTAGTTCAATAAAAATGAATTGTCTATTCTTCGGAAGGAAATTTTGATACTTCGAGTTAATTAGGAATTGAGGAAACGAGTCATAATGTTAAGCATTTGTAAATGAAGTTGATGAAAGTGAAAACAAAAAAAAAAAAGTGCGGATTTTTGTTGCCGGTAGCGCAACAGAAGGCAAGAGCAAAATGTTTGGATTGGTCAGACAAATAGGATCAATTCTGTTTCGAAACGATACATTTGATTTCGGAAGTAGTTGTTGTAATGTTTGAATTAGCGTACCTACAAATGAGAGCAAGGCCAAACTGATCCAAGCCTATCTTTTTACTTTGTTCATGTAATAAAATGCAGGTGTCACGTGGTCCCATTAATGTCTAAGAAGTCTTTTGTTCGTTAATTTATCATTCTCGATAAATTTTCATTTGTAAAACATTGTATTTGTATTCAATGTATTGCCCAAATAGGTTTTGAATTTCTTTCCCAATAAAATGTAAATGTTTTTCAATTGTAAAATTCACATGCAAAAAATAACTATCAAAAATGAAAATTGGAGTTAAAATATAACAGAAAATTGTACATATATCAAATAAAGTGTAATTGATAAAAATTTATAAATGCTTTTATAAATTGATGACTTATGCTATAGAATTATTTTAATTGGATGGTGATTTACGGTACAGAATTATTTTAATTGAATGATGACTTATCATTCAGTTAAAATAATTGTATACCATGACTTATGTTATACAATTTTTTAATTGAATGATGAATTATATACAATTATTTTTATACCAATATAAAAAACTAAATTAAAAGATTAGATTTTAGAAATGTATAATATTTCAGAAAACTAAAAACTTATTAATAGATTTTGCAAAATTATTAGTCAAACTTTAAATATTTATCACAAATTCAGATAAATTGAATTTCCTATTTCTTATTTCTTAACAGAACTATTTTGTCTATATCTTTAATTTCTTTTATAATATTAATTTAGTTTAACAATTAGCTTGCAAAACTTTTGTAATGTAATATAAATTACATTTATCACAGAAATTTATATGTGGGGTATTCCAGAAATCACGCAAAATGCATTAAAAATTTGGCTGATATTTCGACATTTTTTTTTTTTTTATTCCGTCAAAGCGCCTTATTTGACACTCTTAGCTAAATTATGATTAGAGATTTACTTTTTTGCAAACTGAATAGTTTTCGAGGGACGCAATTTTTAAAAATTTATAAAAAAGTAAAATCAGTTCTTCCGTGAATTTTGGGACACTATAAAAATTTTTTAAGAATTTTCTATTGATTTAAAAAAACATTAAAATATGCTACAGAATTTATCTTTTGTCTTAAACATGCATGGATTAAATATAATTCTGAATCAAAATCAATGCCAATCAAAATCATTTTCCTCACTTTTTTTTTAAAATTTTGCTCATAACAAAAGTATGATTCTTTTAAAATAATTTTAAGGTACATTAAATTTAAAACAAAATTAATTTAAAAATATCAAAGAATAATAGCATTTTTAGACATCTAAAATATTTTTTATGTTATTTTATAGCCTTATAAATTACATTACTATTAATCCAAGTATTTTACTGTTTAAATTTTTTTCAGTTTAATATTTTCAAAAAAATTGCTATATAAACTGCACTCATTTACACTATATTTATACTGTATTGACTTGTATGAGCAAATAATCAATATGAAAATAAATTTGATATTAATTGAGATCTTTATTTGTCTAACAAAATGTCTAAATCGCATTCACAGATAATTTCCGATAATTAATATTTGCGTAAGAATATGCATTTTATAAATTATCTGTTAATAAGATTTTATATTATGGAATAAAACATATTTTACACGAGTTACACATTGGCATTACGAAATAAAATTATATGCACGTTTTTGATAAATTTAAATACATTATCACAAGAATAATGAAATATGATGTGCAGAATCATATTTGATAACAAAATATGATACGAGTAAAAGTATTTTTACAAGTACAAAAGTACAAAACTCAGAATCACTAAAAATTGATAGTTATTTAAATTATAGTTAATAATTTTTTTTCCCACGCACGAATAGTTATTTATCTGATCCTTCCCATTTAACCAATGTTCCCCACTATGCACTTTGTAATCCTTTCTAATTCATGAAAATAAATTATCAAACATCTGTTTCCACATATAACCGAGTTGCAATATTTATCATGAGATTTCGTAAATAACTAGTCATAAGTAAAATTGATTTAGAAATGAATACGAAAGAATTCTTTACATTCGTTTCTCAACGAGCATGAAGTTGAGAGAGAAATATTTTTGAAACAACTTGAATTTATGCTGTCTTATCATTTTTTTTTCTGATGCAGCTGGTAAACACTTAGGCAGCCGTCTTTTGATGCCTTAAGGCAAGCACTACACAGACCTTACTTAGCACTACCCAGGAGGTGCGTGTAATTTGAAGATATGCTACCGACGCGAGTAACATTACCCCCACAACGCTGTGCGATCTTATTAGGACTGGGACCTACGGTTTAAAGTGGATTCCGAACCACTACAAACATCCTTGACACCGGGACTCGACCCGAAGCCTGTGGTACCGAGTGCCAGAGCGCTAGCCACTGGGCACCTGTCTTTATCATAACGTAATATACAAAAAAAAAAAAAATTTAAAACTCAATTCCTACTTTTTTTCACTATATTGCAGGAAAGTCCTTTACAAATAAAGTTTAAATTTTCCTCTTACATCTGGCGCCATCTATTATTAGATAGATGCAATTTAAATCTAAAAAAAAAAAACTAAAATTAATTAATTAACTAAATTTAATTAATGAATTAATATTTTTCAAAAACTGTATTAACATCAAGTGTCATCCACTACAAGTTCAAAAATGTATTTGAACTTGAGTTAATGAATAAAAAGTATTTTATTAACGATTAAAAATTTGAACAAGATATATATAGGGAGAGTGTGAACTATTAGTAGGAAGTGACGAAAAAGGAAAAAAGATCAATAATTTAAATAATATTTCGGAGGTACGGAAATTTTTTTCTTTTAAAAATCAATAGTTTATTTCTCATTGTAAAATTTGTTTTAATTTTTAAAACAACAAAAACTGCCTATCACTAATTTTTTTAATACACCAGTCAATAGAAAGCATTCTACTTGCATAACATGGCCACTATACCATGAGCAGAAAAAGAAAGAAAAAACTATGCAATCTATTTAGTTGCTATCACAATAATTTGGGTAGGGCACCCAAATGTAGGTAAAGATGTCATCTAAAGGCGAGACTATTCCTATGGGTGACTTGACCAAAAGGATGAGAAGCAGGAAGTCAGCACACAGTCTCAACGAGGACAAGGAGCCTGGGGACATGAGGTAGCTGGCCACACGTCCGATTTGATTGAACGCGGGCTCTCAATCACTCGTTTGTCATTAATTGCAGATTTGAATGATCCTCTACAGAGCATTCCTGGGTGTTTACCAGGCAGAAGGACTACTTGGTGAGTGGAAGATCTATTATGCAAGAGAAAGTGTTCTTGGATCCAGGGGGAAAAAAAGTAAAGGCGTGGTTTTTCTTTGTAATTGTTCATTCAATACGCATTGTTCAAAAGATAAAAGGCGTATCAGATGACCAAATTGGATTCAGATTTCAATTACAGGAAACTTATTCTGCATTGCATATGTTTGAATATTTAATTTAATTTTTAATTTCTCAATCATTTAAGATGTTTTTTTTTTTTTTTAAGAGATTTGAGAGAGACGTGTTTAAAAGATCAGGAAAAGTATTTTATAATAAAGATTATTCAGTTTTTAAAATGCATACTAGACTACTTAATATTTACCACTAGTATAAAAACAGGTTAACGATAAAAATCTGTACAAAATATGTTTTGAAAATGTGTCGATCTTTTTAAACTTTAAAACTATTTCATTTTTATTGGTTCCATAGTAAATAATACAAATATAATAATTATATAATAATAATTTTGTAATAATATATAATTATTATATGGTAATATATAATTATATATAATTATTTTCGCGTAATTGTAATAATAATTTCGTAGTAAATAAAATGTCTTAATAATTAAAATTTTTTATTTTTCTAATTACAGCATATATCGTATGGAACGAAGAATTTAAAATTGTTAAAACCATGAATAAAGAGAGAAAAGATTGTGAAAATCATCAATTTCAATTTTCTAATTTAAACAACATTTAGAAAATAAAAAAAGAAAATTTTATATAAATTTTAAGTCAAAATGAATAAGACGAATCATGAAAAAGATGCTTTCAGCCTTAAAAATATTTTTCGGAGAGCGAATGGGAAAAACAGTTAATTCATACAATATAAATAAATAATTGAACACTCTAAATCTAAAATTAACTGACAGTTTTAATAATTCCCATAAAGGAATAAAAATTTCACTGTAAATAACATCGAGAATATTAGAAGCACTATAATACGGGTAAAAATTTAACAGCATTGTAGAAAAAAAGCTTCACATAATTTACAAAAACTAAACAACTATTATAAACAAAGCTTTAAAAATAGTTTATTTCATAAATAAAAATTTTGCTGCTCCTATTTCTGTCACAAAGTGAATCCAAAAACGAACATACAATATATTTAATTTTACACGATGATGATTATAAAAAAAAAAAACATTTTAAATAATACTTATTTACTCGGTTATAAGTTAATTTTAAAATAATTGTTTAACTATCATATCAAATTTTTTCTATCATTTCTGAGACCTTAAATGAAAAACAAAATAATGTATTTATTTTAATGAATTCCACCTCTTTAATATAGTTTTCTCTCTTTACCAAATTCAATACTCTTAATACAAGCAAGTTAAAAAAAAAAAACACAAAATACACTCTATCCTGCTTTTCATTTAATTCTTTTGTATCTGAATTGCATTTAATTTGTCATTTAAAAGAGCTGATCAAAAGTAGGGTAGATTAATAAAAACAAGAATTTTGGTAGAAGAAAAATTTAAGTAGTCATTCACACCTTAAAAGCTGCATATCAATTTTTTTTCAAATTTTGTTAATAAAGCATTATTATTACATACTTTATCTTTTAAATAAATTCGAATAAGAAATTTAATGCGATTTGTTAAATAAATAGTTACACAATTGATACTTCAATAGCATCTATTTTACGAAAACGTGACAAAGCATTCAGTTTTTATGCGATTATTTATCAATTATATTATAAATACTATATGAATAACTATCACGAAAGTGGTTAATTTAATTTTTCTCTTGCTTAAAGCGATCCATTTAAATATAATAATTAAAAAAATGAAATTAAATTTCAAAATCATTCCGAGGATTTTTGTTTTGTTAGAACTACATTTATTTATTTGTTAAAAAAATTCATTTCCCAAGTTTCAATTTACAATTCAGTTAAAATAAATAAATTATGATTAGTAATTTTTGGCAAGCTAGAAAAAAAACTTTTTTTTTTTTCAAAATGACTATTTTTGAAGAGAAAAACATCGCAATTCTTGATATACATGTAGTTAAAAATTAGAACGTAACGCATTTAAATCTGTGTAAACTACATGCATCGGAATTCTTGATATACATAATGCAGAATAACGAATTTCAATAATTCTCTATACCATTACAATCAGCATTTAAACATTTATTAGAGTCAAAATTTATAATGAGTCATGAAATTTCATTACTTACATAGAATTGTTGCACCAACTATCAAACTAGTAGTCACTGTTATCAAGGTTGAAAATCTCTGAAAAGTAAAAATACAATTAATTCTTTCAGAAAATTTTAATCGTTTGAAAACGATATCGATATTTTCTAACTTTAATACTTGAATAGAATTTCTGAATATTTATTTAATCTACCTATTGTTTAAATAAATGTTTCATTTGAATTATTTCTTTATATTTCAACAATTTATGATTTTATAAACTTAAAAATTAGTTTATATGCATCTATTAGAAAAAAAATTGACAATTTAATAGATTGGAATATTATCGGGTTTCATTGTTGCCAATCAAAAATTTGGCAACGATGAAATAATCGTTTGCCAAATGAATTTTATAAATGTTTTTAAATTTTTATTGTTATATAAATTCTCTGTTATTTATATAATTTTTGAAGTTCTTTTTCTGAACATTTCTGCGTAAAAATTATAAGGTAAAATTTAAATATTGATAAATATTTTATTTTAACTCAACATTTCTTTCATTTAACATTTTTATGTAAATTAGACTAATTTTATTATTTAAATTGTATTATTGTATTATTACAGAATAAGTTTATATATAAGCTTATATGCAAAGAAAATTAATTAGAATTTTGTGAAGAATGTCAATAATTCTTAATAAATAGAATTCTTGATTCTTAATAATTAAGAATTCTGTGAAAATAGAATAGTATAATTTGAAATTGAATTTATTTAAAAACATCCTATTAGTTGAGGTTTGTTTTTTTTTATACATCATAATTTATTTTAAAAAAACACTTTAAGTATACCAATTGATTTTGAAATATAAATAATTAGAATAATTATATGTTATGAATTTTCAAATAAGTTTTTAAAATATCAATATGGTGGATATTGCTTCAGAGTTTAGTAATAAATTAAGGAAATATATGATTCAGAAAACTTCCGATACTTCATTAAGTCAAATACAGTTAAATAGATTTAAATCCAATTTAATAAAATAAATAGTGATTTGTTTACTTTCTAGCATTTTTAAAATGCTACAAATGGAGTTAAATGATCAAATTAAACTTCCCAAAAACTTGATATTTTTCCAGTTTTATAAAATTTTTCTATCCCTAGTTGTAGAAAAAAATTTGTTACATTCTTCTATTTAAGGGCTTTAAAATATATTATATAGACAATCTCATGGTCGTCACAAAAACAGATTTAAATCTGGATACATAATAAAAATTACAGATTTTAATTTGAATACACAAATTAACATAGTGGAAAAATACAGAACCCACAAAAAAAAGAATAACAATATTTTAAAATCAAATAATTGAAGAACTGATACGCATTCTTCGTTTGTTAAAATGCAACACAAAAGTTTCTCTTTTATATAGGGATTCATAACATTAATTACTAATGTTGGTTGCCAAGTTAATTGTTCCATTTTTTATCTTGACATTTACATGGAATATCGTTAAACTTCCGTGAAACAAGAAACTATAATTTTTATAACGTGTAATTGTATGAAACTCCTCCATTTTCTATTCCTAAAACATTCAATTAGAAGTAATCAAAAGTTCGTATTGAAAAGAGATAAGATCTTGATCTTCTCGAAGCTCTGATCTTATGGATCTAGAATCTAATCATATAGACCTATTATCTGAATGGATTTTTACAGTAAGAATATATCAAATATATTACGAAATTATTGCAAAGTTTTTCAACTACGAATAAGGTGAATCAATCATTGTAAAAATATTCTAAAAGAATCAATCTTCTACAATGTACTCTGATAACTATAATGTAACTATATGAAACTCTTTCATTTTCTAGTCCTAAAGTATTAAACTAGAACTTATGATGATGAAATTAGAACTTATGAACTTATTAGAACTAACAATGAGAACATATATTACGAAATTATTGTATGTAGTGAAATTATTATATGTATCGAAATTATTGAGAACGTTTTCAACTACAAAATAAGCCGAATCAATTATTGTAAGAATATTCTGAGAGTGCATTGCAGAAGATTGATTCTCGTCTGTTGAATTACGAAATAGACCATATCGAAACAAATTACGATTATACTAATCACTTACGGTATTTTTTAAAAATATTTTAAAACAAAACTCATGCTTATATGCTGGAATTAACAAATTGTTTATTCTATCATTCCTTTTCGAAGACTCATAAGCCCTATCTGTTCCAGATAAGTAATTTTTATTTTACTGAAGTCATCAATTAAAAGTTGATGCATAAAATAAGCAATGTTTTATTTTTCAATGTTAATGTCATTTTTATTGTTTGCACTAAATCCAGCTACTGCATTGCAAAACTCCTTTACGAGATGCTTGATGTAATTACTCTTTCATCAATTCGACACATGATTTCCAAATTAGATTCAAAATTCATTTGTTTCGAGCATAGCGTGAATGACCCAGTTATCACTATTTCGAGAAACACCAACTGTTGCCGAGCACATATCAATCTCCTTTTAAACTCCCCGAAGGACAATTTTCGCAAAAATTCGAAATCAAACGAAAGCCTGAGTTGCGATTGGTAATGACACCCTCGCAGAGTGAAGGCCACCGAGTGTCTTTGTCACAGCCCATCCAGCGCTTCACTAGCGAAGCTTAACAAGTGCAACTTTTCCAACGGAGAAGAAAAACTGTAACGCAGTCGTTTACCAAGCATCGGCTCCGCTTCGCTGCCCCTCTACGTGGATTTGTATTAGATTAAGCGAAAGCGGTAGAAAAATAAACTGAGAACTTTCATGGAAAGATGTTATCTTTTCACTTTTCTCATAAAAAAAATAGTATTTGCATTCCTTTAAAAGGAAGGTTATTGCATGTTTTTTTAGAATTTATCTCGACTTTTTTTCTTGCTATAAATACTACAAATTATACAACAAAGCGATAGATTACCTAATTTTCAAAGAAAGAAAAGCAATGGTCCGATGGTCGGGTAGTCCAGAATTTATTGATAAACTAGCAGTGATTTTATGGTACATAAGGCTGTTGTTGTTTTCGTCGTCGTATTCCTTGAAGAGTACAATCACTATTAAAAATATCATTTCAATTGAAATTAAATAAATTATAATGATATTTTTCCACACAAGTGGATCATCTCAATCAACCCTTAGTTCTAGTTCCAAAATATATATAGTTGAATATCCTAAATGTCAAGGATGAGAGGTCCATTCGGCAGATGTGACCCGCAAACCACATACGTCCTAATCTTGATGAATTTAATGATATCTGACTCCTTAAACAACCTATATAATTCGAACTTACGGCGTTGCCTCAATAATCTATTCTCCTTCACAGCTCCAAACATATTTCTAAGAGCCTTTCACTCAAAGATGGCCAACTGCTCAGCCTGCGATTTAGTCAAAGTCCAAGTCTCAGATCCATAGGTGAGCACAAGTCTAATGATAGCTTTATATAATATAATTTTTGAATATCTCTCAATTAATTTTTACTTTAAGAAATTCTTAGACCATGAAGACATCGATCAGATGCAAGAATGCGTCTTTTTATTTCAATACCTATGTCATTTAGAATGTTAGTGCTTGAACCAAGTCAAATAAAATTATCAACCACTTCAAACTTAAATGAATAAGATAAAATCATTTAAATTCTTGATCATATACTTTCCTTTACTGAGTAACGGCATTTTATTATCATAAAATAACTACAAGCTAATGTCTTTTCAATTTTTAAATTTGTTCAAAATTTTATTTTAATACCTTGTGTTTTTAAATGCAATATTTAATATATTATATTAAATTTGGTCATGCATTGTATTACATAATGTGATTAATTTAATAAGGATTCAGGCAATAAGGCAAAAAAAACCTGTTTGACAAATAGCATTCAACATCTTAATATAAATATAGAAAGTATGAATAAAATCTATAAAGCTCTAAAATACTCTATAAAGCACTAAAATGTTGGAATTCATTAAAACTAGTATAAAGGAAGTCATCAGTGAAATACGCCGGCTATTTAAATATGTGTTTTGTAGAAACAAATTAATTGTTAAAACTAAAAACCATTTAATTAAATGTAGGTAGCTATCATGAAGACATTTAACACTTGAACGACTGATAAATAATGCTATCAAGGCAATAACTTTTCTCTTTTTTGTTCAATACTATATCACTAAATTGATCAAGATAGCAAATATTGACAGCTATCTCTAATTTATTCATGGGATATTACAAAAACAAAACTCATTCGATTAGAAGGGGAAAAAACGAACTCACCTCCTTTCGTATGCCCGGAAAGATGAGAAGGAAAGCGATGAAGAGCGTGGAAAATGTGACATATATGAGAATATTCCTTATGTCTTCGACAACATGTGTTCTGTTGGCGTTCGAGTACAAAGTAGGGCCTCCGTCCACCCTGAAGGCGTCGAACCAACCTCGGAGCATTTTGGATCGATTTCGGCTACAAGGGATTCTGGTCAATGTGCGACTTCCTTGTTCAGAACAAACTTCAAGTGATCAGTTGAAGTGAGAGGAGGTCATCTTCCTTTTCGGAATGCATTGTACCGTAGCTAAGCACACAATATCGTTTCCTTCCATTCAAACAGTCTTTCAATTCAGATTACGTCAGCAAATAAAATAGTCGAACAAAACGATAAGAAAATACCCGCTTTTTCATTTACAAAATGCAAAGTCTAAAGGCAATCATTACTAGCGTGAAGTATGAAAAAATTATTTCCCACGCGTTAGTTTATTATACCATTTTAAAAAGTGACTATCATTATTACATTTAAAATGCCAGCGCCTGGAAACATCGACAAAAGGTTACAAAAACTTGTATTGCATAACAGTTAAGAAAACACAAAAGAGATTTATAACCGCAACCGGATAATTTTAGGATTTACCCCTTATTTTTAACGGTAATTTTTAATTTTTTTTTTTTTTTTTTTTTTCGTTTAAATGTCAAAAATCTTTAACATTTCTAAGAAAGCGAAGGATTTTCCCCTTTTCTATTTAAATGCAAGCTGCAATTATTGCTGACTATAAACTTCGTGCACTTAGTAAAACATTGATCACGCAATATTGTTGTAAAACTAGCCTCTAGGACGCAATAATTACAAACATTTTTATTTTCAAATTATTTGACAGAATAAATTAAACGTGAAGTGCGAAAACCCTTGACGTAAATGTCAAACGACAGCATTTAAACTTGTAATTTTTGCATGCATCAAACAACTGAAAATGCAATTGGTATAATGCCAAATACAACGAATGAAAAAAAAATTGCACTAGAGCCATGCGCATGCTATTATTATTATAAACCAGGATCAATCCAGAATGATTGATGATAATATAGTCCAATCACTAATCGCTTGGAAAATTGATAAGTGGACAAGTTGGCTAGATTTAAAAAGGGCGACGTCATAGGGAAGAAAATGGCATTTAAGAAAGATTTTAATCGAAATAAAAGAATTTTAATTTTTAAAAAATTAAATTTTAGATTATACGATATTAACAGATAAATTAGATGAAAAAATTCCGTACTAACTACCAAACTTTTTTATCCCCAAAATCAGCTTTACACAGCGTATATCTGACTAACACCCGTTACAAGTAATCGTCCGTTTCCTCCGTTAAAAACATGTTTACCATTTCAGGTTAACGTGGTCGGACTATAATTCCTTCAATCAATACATGAATCGAATTTATAGCGGTCTAATGTCCAATTGGGTAGCTCTTTGGCCTTTGGTACCATAGGCTTCAGATTCGAATCTTGGTTGTGACATGGATGTTTGTTAGGGTTTCGAAATCCACGCTAAACTGTAGGTCCCTGTCTGTCCTCCCCCCTTAAGTGTGTAAAAAATTGGCCAAGCGACAAATCAAACCAAATCCAATTTATACGATACATTTCTTTTTTTTTTTTTTTTTTTTTTTTCAAATATCAGGTGTTTTGATTTGAGGTAGCAGATACAGCGTTGATTAGCGCTCTGGCGCTCGTGGGCCACAGGTTTTGGGTTTGAGTTCCGATGGTGGATATTTGTAGAGGTTCGGAATTCACTTTAATAGGTCCCTACTTAATATGACTGTTGGGCGTAGGGCTGACAACCCTACCCCTAAAAAGAGACCATCATCATCCGGACACAATGCACTTATGCCAACCTTTTCCAATCCTCAAAGCATGCTAAAAGCCATCGGCAGGGGAGACTTCAAAGCGCGTGGTGATTCACGTTGAATGTCTTCAACCGACTCAAAAGCGGTGTCCCCGGAATGGTCATTTGAGTTTAGGAAAGAGTCACAAGTCGCACGGTGTGAATACGGTGGTTGTGGAACGATATGGGTTTCACTTTTGGCGAAAAAGTCACGAAGAATCAATGCAGTGCGAGCTGGCGCGTTCAGTGTTTCAGTACCAATCGAGATTTGACGCGTTTGAGGCCCAAAATGGAATTGACCGATCCTTTTGAAATTCCAACATCATCAGCAAGGTCTCTAATTGTAAATCAACGGTTTGCAAGCACCAAATCTTTAATTTTTTTGGACGTGAGCTTCGTCGGTTGAGGTGAATAGTCGACGAGAGGGTTTTCGTCTTCAACGAGTTTTCTTCCTTCTTTGCACTGTTTATACCACTTGTAAACATTTCTTTCCGATATAGGAATGCTCACCGAATGCCTTCTGCAACATTCTATACGTTTCCGCAAACAAAATTTAATACAAGTTCTTTGCTCAATTAATTTATACATTTCAAAAATCTCCGGAATCACTTTTAGCGTCTCGCAAAGCCAAGCGTAACTCAAACACTAATGAATATTTTGACGTCAAATTTCACACAGATGTCACAGTGCCAGCAACTTAAAAAAGAAAAAAATTGAAATTCCATGAGCCCCGGTAATCTTAAATTGAAAATTGGTCTTACTTTTGGACATAGTAGTACAGCCATGTTTCCTTTCTCATAATAATGTTTATTAACTAGGTTGGCATAAAAAAACCTACTTGTATATTAAGATAGTTAGAAAATTCTGAAGAATTGCAGGCGCCGGGTTAAATACAGCAATACTTATTTCAACATGTTCAATCGAGTTCATATCTGGAAAACTTATTCGTCAATCCAATAATCATGTTCATTTAATACGATATTTGTGCCAAATTCAATTGCATAATAGTGTTTCTTGAAACGATATGAGTCAATGTAGAAATCAAAAGAAATACCTGCTCATATGCATATATTAGACCTACCAAATCTGTCTCTAGCACTGGCATGATTGGCACAATGGCTGGTTCCTCAAGATCACCAGTGTACCACCAATCTTCTTAAATTACTTTTTAAATAAAAATCTGCATATTTCAGTAAAGAGTGCAGATATCCATTGTTTTGAATTCCAGTTGACATTTGCGAGTATTTTATTAAATACCAAGTATTCACAGTGTTGTTGCGTGCTGCATACAACCCTCTTTTGTAGCATGGGTGATCTAGATAACAGTTTTATAGTGGCTGCTACATGAGAAGATCTGACGAAGAAGGTGAGTAGGTGTTGCAATTCTTCTCTTCCATGTAATTAGTTACAATTAGCTGTCATATTAGCTATTAGGGGTTAGTTGCAGTGCGGTACTTGTAGCTGTATGTCTTCATTGACTGTACCAATTAGAAGCCTAATATATTTTATCAGAAATGCATTTCCACATAATTCCTATAAATCACTACGATTCCTGTTTATTCGCTCAAGCATAATAATAATTCTTCAGATAAATGATATCGAGTACTCAAATCTTAAACATGACTATCTCATAGTTATATTGCATTGTTTCTACTTACAGAAACTACAGAAGCTTTTAAAACTTGTTTTCAGCAACGTGTTTAAAAAGATTAAACCAACTGTACTCACTTGCATATCATACTTTGATGCAGCATTCTTTTATTATTATTATTTATTTTTTAAAAAAAAACATTGTGTTAAAATGGAATTAGTCAAGAAATTTTAAAGTAAAAAATATTAAAAATGGGGCAAGCATATTTTACACTGATATAAATTTTTCTGGCACTGAAGGATCATCACTGTTCTTTTTTACAATTTCGTAATAGAGACTAAAACAAACTTTGGACAAATTCCATTGAATATTCATCTGGTACTATGACTAGATAATAAGACCTTCCATTGAATATTCTCACATAACAGTACAGATTTTTCGAAAACAGCTATTATTTCGGAATTAGTAAAAAATTTGTAAAAATATAATTCAAGATAATTTTTTACGTGGATGAAAAATCATTTCACTCAGACAAGCTGTGACATTTATAAAATCTCAATGGTTTGGTTTGTCGCTCTACGGTCATCTTATGCACACTTTTAGGCTAAACAGACCGGGACCTACAGTTTAAAGTGGATTCCAAAACCACTACAAACACCTATAGCACAGCGGGACTCGAACCCGAAACCTGTGGTACCAAGCATCAGAGCGCTAGCCACTCTGCCATTCAGTCTCTTAAAATCTCAATGAGATTAATCACCTTCAAAGGGAATTAGCGAAGGCTCATTCTGCTGTGAAATTATTTTTAAATATGGCCAGTAGTCTTAGCTCAGTCTTTTATTGTGATTTGAACACATCTGTGATCAACCGAGATTGGAAAAGGAGATCGTATTGAAAAGAGAAGTTGACGCCCAGTGATAAAGTTAAGAAAGCAAGTTTGAGTGTGGTGGTGAAATATTACTTTGTTAAAATATTTCATAACTTATGCGAATAACTTATTCAAAGAATCTTTTATTTTAAGGGAATAAATTTAATTGTGCGTTTCAGATGTAGGCTATCTTTTTCACTTAACAAATGTACGCCATGTGATGGGAAAGAGGCAAATTATATTTTTGTGATAATATATTTATGCTAATAAAGAAAATTTTTAATCCGCTTTGTGCTAAATATATGTTAGATGACGGATCTCCAAACTACGGCCCGCGGGACAAATCCGGTCTGCCAGTGTCATCAATCCGGCCCGCCACAGCGAATAGCTTATTGTTGCTGTAATAAATTGGATAAAATAACTCGGTTATATTTACTTACTAGGTAAAGCTTAATGACAAGCATAATACGCAGAAAATGTAACTTAAGCATAACAACTAACAAATAATTTAAATGAATTCCAGTAACATTATAAACTAGTGAACATCCCGCGGTTACCCTCGGAAGTTATATTGGGTAAAAGAGTATCACATATGTATGTATATCGATGTTTGAAATGTATATATCCTGAATCAAACATAAACTTTCTCGCTCAGAGCGCGTACTCGGCGACTAGTCTGAAATTATAGATAATGGCAGAAAAATTAAAACCTTGGCCCTTGGTACTTACTGGAGTAAAATAGTCTGGCCTAAGGCTGGAAAGTTTGGAGTTCCCTGTGTTAGATTAACACTTTAACAATTACTTCTTCAATAGCGCAGCAGCCCCATGAGGCCAACGCAGGTCTGCCTACTGGCAGATTCCAAAACATGAGATGCTTTTCTTTCTTCAGGATATAGTTGTCAGTCCTATGCCCAAAAGACATATTAGACTGGGACCTACAGTTTAAAGTGGATTCCAAACCTCCCCAGACATTCATGGCACCTCCGACTTTAGATCCCGAAACCTGGGGCACCGAGTACCAGAGCGCCAGTCTCTCAACCACTAGGACCCATGACAACTACAAAGAATCAAATTACAATAAAAGCGAATATTAATAAACGATGGTTAATAAACATTGAAATACTTTTTCATTTTTCTTTGAAGATTTTCTGAAATTTTAAATTAATTGAAATCTAAAAATCGAATTGATTAAAGCATTTCAAGATATTTGGAAAATTATCTTCATAAAAAAAGTTTATAGCAGAGATTCAATTAAATGAATAAATTGTTTTTGAAGATTGCTTCAATAGGTGATTAAAATAATAAAAAATCATTTTTTTTTTTTTCCAATAGTTTTAATAGAAAGTTTAAGTAATAATAATTTTTAAAATATCATCGTTACAATTTTTTTAAAAAACAAGCAAATGCATACCGTTATTAAAATAATGTTGCAGTTGCAAGTGTATCAATTTTCCGAAGAGTCTTCTTTGCAGGTACGAGTCATATCTAGTTACAATTACCATTCATTATCATCGTTGTGATTTTCTCAAATTTTTTTGATCTAATGATTTTTTATTCCAGTCACAGTTATCATTACAAAACAAAAATGACAGAATGTCTCTTCTGGTAAATACGCAGCATGAATGTTGAGATCAAATACATACCGTTATACCATAATACATATCGCTATTAAAATAATGTTGTAGTTGCAAGTTTTCAATTTTTCGAAGAGCCCCCTTCAAAGGGGACTCTCAGACTACGAGTCACATATAGTTACAAATTGCCGTTCATTATCATTGTTGTGATGTCAATATTTTTTGATCCAATGATTTTTTTATTCCATTCACAATTATCACTATAAAATAAAAATCGTAGAATATCTCTTCTGGTAAATATACAGTTTGAGTATTAAGATCAAATGCATAGCGTTATATCATAATACATACCACTATTAGAATAATGTTGCAGTTGCAAGTGTATCAATTTTCGAAGAGTCCAGGTATGAGTCACATCCAGTTACAAATTGGCATTTATCATCATTATTGTGATTTGTCAAATGATTTTTATTCCAGTCACTGTTATCACTACAAAACCAAAATCGCAGAATCTCTCTTCTGGTAAATACGCAGTTAGAATATTGAGATCAAATTGATCCCCTTCTTCTGTTAACGTCAAAAAGATAAATGTCTGTATAGAAGTATTACATATTGAACCAAGGATATCTTATTGATAAATCCGATATTTAATTGTCTTTAGACACATGATATAATGATTAATGTAACAAAAACAGTTAAGGCATCTAGTTAATAAACCATTAAGCGATTTTTTTTGCAGATGTTTTCTTTTACTTACGACATTCGGTTATCGAACTTTTTTTCCCTTGCCTCAAGCAGTGCATAGCCTTGCCTACCAACGGATATTTAACGTGTAAATCCTGCATTTCTTTCATTGGTTTGCAAAATGCATACAGAAACACGACACATTGGGTAAGATGGTAAATATGTAGTAGTAGTATTGGGTAAGGTGGCATTGAGAGTCATTTCCTTTTAAAACCTTATTTCCTTACACAGCTCTTAAACAAATTCAAATTTTTATATGAACAGATGATTTTCTTTTAAATTTTCAAATGCCAAAGAATTACTTTTTATAGACTTTTATAGGCCAAAAGAGCTAGCCAGTTGGCCATCAGGCAGCTGGATCTTATGTCTTTATATTTCAAAATGGGTTTCTAAACTATCTTTTTCATTTTAATTAATCATATAGTGTTATTTTACTTGCTTTCTAATACTTGATTTTATAATATTTGTTTATTTAAAGACTCGTCTGACAAATATTGGAAAAATATGATCCTTGTGCAATAAAACAAAAACAGCCAACCTAGACATGCAAGCAATTCCTTCTTTAACACAAGTTACAAATTGATATCAGTTGTTAGTGATATCAGAGGTATGTTGATATTTTTGATGGAGTGTATCTATTAGTCAGACCAGTTCACCCATGTTACAACATGAGATACGTTATTCAGTATAATTGAATTTAAAAAACAAGATTATTGAGTCACTCTATAATCATATTAAATAGGGTCCATAATAAAGTTGTTCGCAGCTAAATAAGTACAGAAATTAACGTTCATTTAAGTACAGACATAAATGCATTCACATGTGTAATCAAGTTTGTGTGTCTCAGTATGGTGCAGGACAGTATATATACACTCAAGAGCCAAAACATTATAACCACCTGTCAATAACGAGTTGGCCCACCTTTGGCGCGCAACACAGCTTCAACCCGTCTTGGCATGGATGCCACAAGTCCCTTGGTAGATGGCCGGAGGCAGATTGGACCAGATGTTTAAGCAACGGTCACGCTAATCCGAGATATTGCGAATTGGTGGTCTTTGAACTCTGAGCTGCCGTCCCAGGACATCCCAAATGTGTTCTATCGGATTGCGATCTGGTGAGTTAGGCGGCTAGGACATTAACTGGAATTCAACATCATGTTCCTGGAACCACTCCAACACAATTTTAGCCTTGTGACAAGGGCCGTTGTCCTTTGGAACATTCCATTTCCAGCTGGAAAAACAGAGGCCATGTAAGGGTGCAACTGGTCCGCAATGATGTTCAGATACCCTGTAGCATTCATGGTCTGCTCTACCACAACCACGGGTCCCAGAGACGCCCAAGAAAACGTCCCCCAAAGCATAATACCGCCACCACCGGCCTGTGTATGACCTACTGTACATTGAGGAAGCAACTGTTCGCCTGGAAGACGGCGTATCTTGACACGGCCATCGGCGTGATGAATGACAAACCGTAATTCATCTGACCAGGAAACTGTCTCCCACTGATCCATGGACCAGTCACGATGTTCCCGGGCCCAGCGCAGGAGCAGTTGGCGATGACGCTTGGTCAGCAAAGGCACACGAGTGGGAAGTTTGCTGCGTAGCCCCATATCCAACAGTGTCCGCTGAACAGTGTGCTCCGATACTATTCTACTTGGCCTAATTGAAAAAAAGAGGAACTTAAAAATTCGTAAGATAAACTAGCCTCATTCGTGAAAAATGTAAAGAACCAGTATCTCCTGAATCTGTGAAATCTTTTCATTCATGCTTTGCTACTAATTTTCAACGGTCACCAACGCGAAATTTATTGTTATGTCTGTCAAAATAAAATGAATAAAACGTAATTAATTGTTTTGTTAAACATTTTTATTCATTTAAAAAAATATCCTAGAAGAAGTTAAAAATATTTTTTGTAAAACTATTATTCATTTCTTCTCTATAATATACAGTTCCATTTATTGAATAAATAACCAGTTTTGTTCATACAATTGAATCCAGTATGTAAGTTTTTATAATAAAATGTATGTTTAAAATTTTTTTGGACAAATAATTTTTATTCGTGTACTTCTAATGAAATAAAATTTTTAGAATTATTGTATTCGTGCATTTCTATGTATTTTACCTTTCTTTTGTAACGTTAACTTAAAACAATTAATTTTATGCACGTACACTTCTCTCACCTTTTGGACTTAATTAAAAGTCACAATTAAAACCACTTTACTCTCATTTTTTTATTCAAAAATTAAAAAGAAACGGCGTCAAACGATGACTTAAATATGCTTCGTGCAAAAAATATTTTTTACGTCGTTCCATCTTTCAGCGTATTAAATATAACAAATGTTGCCTATTTATGTAAATTTAATTTAAAATATATTATTTTCTTAGGTGGTCTACCATTTTTAATGTCCTTTGTTGTTTTAAATATTTTATCCATGCATATAAACGAACTGTCAATGAAGATACGACTTACTGAATAAAATACGTTTCTGGAATAACAAATGATCCACAATTAACGATAAATATTCTTTTTAAAGAGGATTCGTATTAAATCTTATCATAGCTATGCTAATTAAGCCAAACTATATGAAGGCATCGTTTTACCTAGATAACTATCTCTTTTTTTCTGTTTGATATTGCCATAGTGTTTTGGAATTGCTATTTAATGATAAATAAAAACATTTATACGACTTTAAATTGCCCTAATGATACCTTAGACTACTGTAGGCAATTAGTGCAAATATTTCTATCCTGTATTCCCACCGAGTCTCAATCCAGTCCTTGAAGCTACAAAATGCTCCAGAAAAATTCGAGACGTACGTTTTTCAACTCATGAAAATGAATGACAGCTACTTGCTGTTTAGTTATTTGATAAAAAGAAACGAATATTATGTATAAAGAAGCCTCACACGTATTTGAATTTTAAGTCTGTAAAAATTTTATTACAATTTTCGACCTCATCTACTTTTATAGTCACCTTGACATATTATTATTTTTTTAATTTTCCTTTTTTACGACTTTTTTTTTCGTCGTTCACACAAATAATTTTCTAACATTAAATTATTAGTAAATTTTATTCAAACAATAATTCCATAATGGCTCAGTTAGAAAGATTTGATTCCTCTAATAACTAATTAACTCCTTGGCACTACAGTCCATGATGGACCAATTGGCAGATTCGAAACAGATGTTTTCTTTTTAAGTAGTAAGGATAGTCTCTACAGTCAGTAGTAATTCTCAATAGTTCTGAACTCTCAATTCAGTAAGTAATTCTCTACTGTAATATTATACCGAGATCAACTGTTTAAACTGAATTCCGGACCACTACAAGCATCCATGGCTCCCCCGGGACTCGAATCCTATGATACAGAGCGCTAGTCACTCGGCCATCAGGCCCTGATTTCTCTAATAGAGTGCGTTATTGTTACTGCTTTGAGAAAAGACTTGAGGGATTGAGACGAAACGTCCGGTATTATTAAATTTCCAAGTTTCTCCAATTCAACCAGCAAATTCAGAGCAACTACTTTTTAAAGTCTTCTTATAAGGCATTTTGGTTACGTTAACATGCTGAAATAGTGTCCACAGTCAAAGGAAGTTCATAATTCACAAAATTCATAGTCCTATACTTAAAGAATGAAAAAAAAAAAATCATTTAATTGTAAGTAATTTGTGAATTTAAAAATTAAACAATTCAATTTTAAACACCCATCTTCATCTTCATTGGATCAACAGCCACATGGTAGGCCACGGCTGTCTGCCTACTGGCGGATTACGAGACAGGAGATGCTGTATTTTTATGGGGTATGGTTGTCAACCGTATTCCCAACACTCTACAGCATATTAGACAAGGGCCTACGGCTTAAAATGGATTCTGAATCCCTACAAAGATTCATGACCCTACCGGGACTCGAACCCGTAACCTCTATCACCGACCGCTAATCACTCAACCATCAGGGCTCAAACATTCATCTATGCACATAAAATTACATTCTATATTTTTCAAGTTTTTAGTAAAGTTGTTACAGTAAATAAAAAAATTTTTAATTTTTAAATTGTGATCCTGAACTATATATAGATGAATTATAGATGAAGATGAATGAATACTGTAGGTGAACACTATAGATGAATTATAGTTTACTTTAGCTTTACTCATCCTCTGAAATTTCTGAATCTTTATTAGTCGAATGTTCGATTGCTTTTTACTGAAAAACTGATGTGAGAAACCCGAAAAAAAAACCGCCTAATTCCTAATAATAATGCCTAAAAATGCTTAAAAAATTCCTAACGAGCTCAAATATAATTTTCATATTACCTAAGTGCACAAATATTATTACGAGAATAAAAGATGTAGTCTTCTTCTTCAATGGCGCAAGACCCCCATTGTGGGCCAAGGCCGTCTGCCTACTGGCAAATTTTGTGACAGGAGATGTTTTCTTTTTAAGGAGTAGGATTTCAGCACTACGCACATTGCTCTACAATCATATTAGGCCTGGAGCTACGGTTTAAAGTGGATTCCGAACCACTACAAACATCCCTGGCTGGCTCTACTGGGACTAAAACTCTATGACACCTAGTGCCAGAGCGCTACTCACTCAGCCATCAGGCCCAAAAGATGTAGTAATATTTATAAATATGTATAAGAAATATTTGTTTCAATAAATTTCATAGCTTCACTCTTAATTCACAAGTAATGCTATCATGTCGAGTCTAAGAAAACGAAAATACTATTCTTACTGGTGGTGTGCATCGCAATCATATTTTCTATGAATGAGTACACTCGATATTTATTGTGACAGCATGTGTCAGTGTCTTGTAATTACAGTCAGACTATATGGTAAAAATATTACGAATTTCTTTCAAATGGACATACATATTATTAGTTGCTACCCTTGAAAAAAATAATCTGGAAATAAATAACTTTTCTTAGGTACTATTCGTGTACTGAGTAGCACGAAAGTTAGAATGTAAATATGCTAATTTAAAGTTAATTAAATTAAACAAATTGACTGCACTGCAAATAATTCTATTTTGAAATGTAGCAAATCTTATAAAAGCAAGATACTTTCTTTCATTTTTTGCATTAAATACCTTAAATTCTTTTATAATTAACCCTTTTCAATGACAACAACAATGATACACTTACAGAAACTCCCATCTAGTTTGAATGAGGTTAGTTGCAAAGTTATAGATCAGCGTGTTGATATGTAAAATCTCTTAAATCTGGACTACAGAATAAGCTTTGCCAGATTCTTTAACAGTATACTTCCGATCTAGCTAAATGCGTGTAATGTCAATAATTATCAAAACTACAACTCAAACTTACAAACCTAAGTATATATTTTTATTGCTATTTATTAGTAATACTCTTAACCATTCCAACATCAAGCATAGTAAATCATACTGCACTATTTTCAATAACGTGATTTCGGTTTAGAAAATTATACATCGCATTGTTCTTGACATCATTTAGATGTTGAAACCCGGTTCAAAGTAAAAGTAAAATAATTTAAATCTGAAATGACACAATGCTCACTTACTTTTTTTTTGTTCACTTAACAATGGTATTAGTTACAAACCAAGTGGCCACCGCTCACCCTAGTATTCAATTGTCCTTTAAGAATGCCGATTTGTAATGATGATTGGGTGAAATCGATTGACCAGTTGGCTTTACAGCTATTGTAATCCATTATTCATGTCCGAATTTAAATAAAAGACAATAAAATAGCGTTTTTAGATCGTGTATATGTTTCTTATTGAATAAAAACAATGTTTGATGGTTTATTTAATGGTTAAGGTTTATATTTTTCATTCAGTGTGTATAGTTTGTGTCAAACTTAATTTAATAAGTAGATACTAAATAGTATTACAAGTTTTCACTATCAGGTGATGATGGGAGGACATTACTTTTCTCCACACTTCACCCCCGTAGCCAGGGCTATGTAGCCCCTACCAGTTGAGAGTGGAACTTCCGCAAACCTACTGTATATCACGAACATCCCACTGACGGGTCATGGGAGGACATTACATTCGGAGAGAATTTTAGTGATTTTTCTTTTTTTTTTTCTCTACACCTCACCCGACCCAGGGATATGTAGCCCCTACCAGTTGAAAGTGAAAGATCCGTGAGCCTCATGCACATCACGGACCCACCAACGGGTGATGGGAAACATTACATTTTGAAAGAATTTTCAGTTACTTTTTTCCTCCATACCTCATCCATGTACCCAGGGCTATGTAGCCCCTTCTATTTGAGAGTGGAGCGTGAGCATCCGTGAGCTTCGTGTATATCACGAACAGCCCACTAACGGGAAACAGGTGGACATTACATTCGAACAGAATTTTCAGTGATTTATCTTTTCCTTTTCTGCACACCTCAACCCCGTTATCAAGGGCTATGCAGTCCTTACTACTTGAGAGTGGAATATATATTCGTGAGTCTCGTGTATATCACGAACAGCCCACCGATGAATGATGGAAGGACATTACATTCGGAGAAAATTTTCAGTGACTTTTCTTTTTTATTTTCTCCACACCCTCACCCCGTATTAAGGGCTTTGTAGTCCTTACTAGTTGAGAATGGAACATCAGTGAGTTTCGTGTATGTCACGAACAGCTCGCCGACTTGTGATGCCAATGATCAGTCCAAGTTGCGAATTGTTGAACAAAAACAAGATGTTGCTTACAATTGTGAAATCGTGGGGATTTTTTTAAACAGATGAGTACTAATAGATTAATTGATAATGAAATGATAGATAAAAATAATAAATTAATTAGGAAGGCGAACTTAGAATTTAATGATTTTTTTCACCTATTGCTTGCGTGATAAATGCAAGAAAATGAAATTTATAAAATTCGCCTACACTTATTCCTCTTCTTCAATGGTTTTTCAATTTTACAGCTCCATGGTGGGCCAAGGTCGTCTACCTACTGGCAAATTCCGAGACATGAGATGTTTTCTTTTACTGGATAAGGTTGTCAGTCCTACGCCCAATAGTCATGTTATACTGAGATCTACGATTTAAAGTGGATTCTGAACCACTACAAACATCCATAGCACCGCAGGGACTCGAACCTCAACACACCAGGAGCCGGAGCGCTACTCACTCGGCACACCTGACCTTACACATACAGAAAATTTTCTCTATATTTTTAAAGTTTTCATTCGAAACAAATAATTATTAGTGACATACGAATGGGATGTATTTTTCTATCATTCCTATATTCATTAGTTATGAGCAATTTTTTTTGTAAAAAGAACAGCTATATTAATTAAAAACACTCTTTCTAACTGAATATATGCTACATATGTTAAGAAGAATGCTATACTACTTAAACTTAAGGAGAATACTATGCTACATGTGTTAAGAAGAAAACTACTCCTCATTAAAGATTTATGAAATATTCAAACTGAGGTGGTTTTAAAATCTTATTTCGAAATAAACACAAACGTGTCAGAAATTACAAATGTAAAAATAAGAGCAAAAAACTTTAAATGTTATATATATTTATATTTCCTTGTTAAAATCTTGACCTATTTATGACACCATTAAAACGGGAGTAGTAATATCACAAAAATCCACTTTAACAATCATCAATAAACAAGAAAGTAAACTCGTTTAATAGAAGTAATACTACCTACTAAGAATTATATTTTAAAGGAGTATATGTTAATTTTCTGTCCTAACAATGTTTCTAACATGGAAATTCCCTTTCGAAACATTTATTTGTCGTAAAAAAGCAGAGATGCTTGTTAAAGATTTCTAAATCGTTTCTTATCATTTTATTGTTTGATTAACATTGCACAATACCACACACTAAATAAGTTTGTAAATTTCCTTACACTAATTTATTAGTTTAGGTTACTTAGAAATGTCTTTTAAAATGCAACTGTTTCAAAATGTATGGTAAATTATGTGTCTAATTATTTAATTTTATTTCTAGTCACAATAAAATCTTTTCTTTTCTGAATTGTTTCTCTGAATAACATAAGGTCGTAATTGCTAAGTCTCTAGACAATCACAAGCCAGCTACAAATTTTTGTATCGAAAAAGTTAAATATTAAGATGTAAACATCATTTCTCCAGAAGAAATAAATTCATTAAAAACGTTTGTTTAATATAGTGTGTTGAAAGAATTATTAGTTTATTTTTTAAATATTTTTTATTAATTTTTAAATTAATTATATATTATAATTAAGCGTATTTTTCAATTCCTTCTATTAGCTCACACTCTCCCCCTATATATATCATTCAAATTTTCAATCGTTGATAAAATACTTTTTATTCATCCACTTAAGTTCAAATACATTTTTTAAACTTGTAGATGTTAATATAGTTTTTTTCAAATATTAATTCAGCAATTAAATTCAATTAATTAATTACATTTTTTTTTTTTAGATTTAAGTTGCATATATCTACCAATAGATCACGCCAGATAAACTTAAAAAATGAATGAAAATTATTTATAAAGGACTTTCTGCAATAGAGAAAAAAAAAAGTAGGAATTGACTTTAAAATTTTTTTTATATTACATGTTTTATCGGAGAAATCAATGTAAACATCATGAGCTCAATGCAAACATCATTTCTAGAGAAGAAATAAATTCGTTTAAAAAAGTGTTTGTTTAATCCAGTATTTTGCAAAAATTATTAGTTTTTTTTTTTTTAAAAATACATTTAATTAATTTTTAATTAATTACGTGTTGTAATTAAGCGTATTTTTAAGTATTTTTTCTGACTAAATACTTATTGCTTATGAAATCGTTATAAAAATAATTGTATACGATTTGTTTTACAATAATTTTCATTTTAGAAAGCTATCTCATTTAAATTCAGAATACTGATTTGGTTTCACATTAATTGAAAATACTTAAAGTACAACAAAGAGTTATACAATGGTTGATATTTTTTTATTTCCAATGGCAGGCTACAATAGGTAATAAAACAAGTAATATAAAAAAAAAAAATTTAAAATCAATTCCTACTTTTTTTCACTATATTGCAGAAAGTCCTTTATAAATAATTTTCATTCATTTTTTTAAGTTTATCTGGCCCCATCTATTGGTAGATGCATGAAACTTAAATCTAAAAACTAAAATGAATTAATTAAATTTAATTACTGAATTAATATTTGAAAAAACATATTAACATCAAGTGTCATCCACTACATGTTAAAAAAAAAAATGTACTTGAACTTGAGCGAATGAATAAAAAGTATTTTATGAACGATTGAAAATTTGAACAAAATATACATAGGGAGAGTGTGAGCTAATAGAAGGAATTGAAAAAGATTTCAGTTCAACAATTTAGTTACAAAAAGTAGTTAGTAAAAAGGTAAACATTTACAACATTTTAGTTTAATAAATTTTACTGATGAACTTATTTTAAATTTAAGAATTTAACCGAAATCTTTTTATATTATTGATACATAAATATATTCCACGAGTTTTGCGACGACATACCGGATTTGAATTTGTTCGAGGGCAAATAAAAAAAACGAAGGTCAAATTGAGTCCAATGTATATCATTATTACAACTACCGCAAATGGAAATCCCCAAACTACATTGAAATATCGCTACACAGTTCCATGAAGTCATAGCAGCATACATTTCATTCCACTGCAGCAAACCGTAATTTCGCAAAAAATGACCTTCAGCCCAGATTTATTTTATGCCTTAATACAAAATATATAAATATTAATACATATAATATATAAATATTGCATGCAACAATTATATCAGAAAAAATAATGGAAATAAAAACCTTTTAGAGAAATTAAAATCCCTCTAAGATTATTAATTTTGTAAATAAACTTAAAACGACAATTTAAAATCTGTTAAAGAACATGAAAATTATAGCAGTATTTCATAAAAATGAAAGGTTTTATTTTTTTATTTTCTATAAAGAAATCGTTTTCGTATAATTTTGTCACTTTGTATGATTAGTTTTAAAATCATGCTGTATGTCAATTTCACGCTAATTTTAATTAAAAAATTTCAACTTGTAGCTGGCTTTTTTTGTTTGTTCCATCCTTATCATGTTCACCTTACGTTTAATCAATTCAACGCGTAGAATATTTTAAATAAAAAAATTTCAATTTTCAATCATTGGGAGTAATTTTTTCTTATATGTAAAATAAAACTGAAATTATAAAAACATTTATGAACATCTTTAATAAATGTATATTTATTTAAATTTTTCTGTATAACCATAAAATATATAGGCATTATTTTGAAGAGCGGGGTTTTTTTCATGTTGTCACTTTCAATTTTGAACATTTTCATTTAAGTCTGTATTTTTCTTTCTTTCAAGAACTTTTTTAAATTTCTTTCACCAGCTTTTTATACACAATATTTACTTACAAAATAAATGAAAACTATTAAATAATTTAGTAAAAAATAATAATTCAGAAGAAAAATGAATGTAAAATTGATTTTAAAGATTATCTGGTGAAAAGCAAAGACAATTATGAAAACGAGATTTTTCAAGAAAAGAAAGTCGTTTGGAATTCTATAGTTGTTTTATTTTTAAGACTGCTGTGATGCGTTTTGTTCTTGCATTAAATTCTAATTGCTTTAAATACAAATTAATATTCGTTCTAGCTTGTATATTGACCCATCTGAATACATTTTTTAGACCGGGACCTTGCGGGATTCCGAACCACTTCGACGTCATATTTCTGGCGTCCAAAAACAAATATAGCGCAAACACAGTAAGTCAGACTAAAAGTGTTTTTCTACAGTTATTCTTAATTTAGAACAAATTTCTTCTGAGTCATTTTATTAATTAAATAATAAAGTATGCAAAGAGATAAAGAAGTCTAAAATATGGTGAAAGTAAATGGAATAGTTACCTCTATACAATTATAATTATGAGCAATTTACAGTTATTATTTACGCAGTAAAAAAAAAATATCAGATAATTTTTGAAACAAATTATTACATTAAATGCAGATAAATTTAAATAATTAGCATATAACCTACCAGCTATAAAAACGCTCAAAATACATAGAAATTAGATAAGGTTGTATTTTCAATTAATACATAAAATTTACTTCATATTTTTTTTTCCTAATGTAGCTAGCTAACACTTAGGCAATTGTATTTGATGCCTTAAGGCAAGCTACGGAAGCGGAGTAACAATGCCCCCACTATGTTCTACGATCATGTTAGACTGGGACCAACCAAATATAGCTCTAACATATGTTGAACTAAAAACTTTTCTACAGTTATTCTTATTTAGAACAAATTTCTTAGTCATTTTATTAATTAAATAACAAAAGACGCCGAGATATAATAAATAAGACTGAAAATATAGTGTTTAAAGTGGATTCCGAACCCCTGCAAACATTCATGGCACCGCCGGGACACGAACGCTGTGGCAACGAGCGCTAGCCGTTTGGTCATTCAGGCCCCCATATCTAACACATAACAGTGTACATTATACTTTTCAAATTTAAAAGTTCAAGGTCTACCGGAATCATTCACAAGATTCTCAAATGAGGAATATAAATTTTTAAAAACTTTTTACTAACAAATAATTGAAGAATTTTTTTTACTAATAATGAAAGACCAAGTTTTCAATCAGTCAAGGACATTAGCATGAACTTTGTAAAAGAACCTTGATCTAGAGTTCAGTTAAAAACAAAGATTTCTGAAAACAGTGCAATTTGCATGCAGTTAGATACCAGAAAGTTTCTAACGGTGAAGAACTATTCTCATAAATTAAAGAGCGAGCCTAAATGATTCTTTATCAAAGAATGATTGCCACATGATTTCCATTATCATGAACTTAGATGAACCCGACGAACGAACTTGATCTACTTTTGCGTTTGAATGAAAAAATACCACATACACCTCAGTGTCATGCAAATTAAGTAGGCAGTGAAAGTCTTTCTAGTTATTTATTTATGATTCAATTACTTCTCAAAGCCAAAAGTGAAAGGTAAAAGAAACTGCTAACCGCCTTTTCCGTGAACTGTTACTCAAATTTTCTCACCTTGAAATCGATGATTAGAATTGGGAAAAAAGAAAGTAAAAAAGCTGGAGCTTTGAAGGTTGCAGAAGCAGCAATGACCGTGAGGTCATCGACCGAAGGTGAGTTGTGACAGTACCCTGCCCTTTGGGTATGCCAGACCCTGAAGATTATCGCGACTTGGGCCTCGCAATTTCACTTGAAATTGTTGGTAACATAATGACTGGGAACTTGTTTTTATAAGATTTTGAAATTTGTCGGAAAGTCATTGCCTTTTTTTTGGTAGTATATCAATTGCGTGATTTCTCACTGATGTATGATTCAACTTAAAAAAAATGGCACACATAATTAACCTGCAAGGGTTTTATAACGAATAGCAGTTTGATGGGGGGGAGGGGGGTTGTTTTGTTTCAAATTTTTCCTCGTAATGTAAAAGATTCGTTAACGGAAGGAATAATTCATTGTTATGGAAACGTTCATAAAAAAAGGTTTTATTGATCAATATTTTCCAGTATTTAAATTATTTTCTGAGTCCTTTTAATAAGGATGTGAATATAACCGAAAATTTTAATGTTACTAATAGAATAGACACCGGCACATGGTGTTACAGGTTTTGGATTCGAGCCCCGGAGAAAATGCCATGGGTATTTGTAGTGGTTCGGAATTCACTTTAAACAGTAGGTCCTGGTCTAATATGACTGTTAAGCGTTAGGTGTAGAGCTGACAATTCTACCCCGTAAAAAAGAAAACATCTCGAAATCTACCAGACGCCCTTGGCCCACCAAGGAGTTATTGCACCAATGAAGAAGAATAAGAATAAATACATAAATGCTTTTTTAAAAAACTATTAATTTTTGTCGAAGGTTTAATCCATTATTTGTCATCATTGGAGAAATATTTTTTTTAAGTTTAACTAAGTTAATCTGCAGTAAATGACTTTTGGTGTTTAGAATAGAGGCAGTAAAGTTTCATTATTTAAATAATTTACTTTCGTCCGTAGTATCTTAATGACAGTGAGAACAAGTTGGCAGAAAAAATGACTGGATTCTGTTCGTGGCGTGCATTACAATCGCTACTTTCAAAAACGGATAAACCAGGTGATAATGTCGTTCCAACTGTATGATTGGCAAATTATCCGGTTTTAATTGATGCGACAGATAAACGGAGAACAATTACCATCGCAATTCTTCTGAGGCATCTCCCCCCCTTCTTTCTCTTCAGCCTGTGCAAATGCATCAGGCGACAATGATTCACTCTGTATCAAACCCAATCTGCTCTAATTCTGCCATATCAGTTAGCGGTCAATTCTTCATCTCAAAAAAATTGCAATGAAAAAAAAAATCTTTTTTTTTTTTTTAGATAAAATCTTGCAATATTATGAACAACGTAACACTTCAACCAGCAAAGACTGGAGGGTGTTATTTTTTCTAGTAGTGTATATTTTAATATATAATAATACTAGTATATATTTTTAATATATAATATATAATGTATTTTTAATACATAGCATTGTGTATTTGCCTTCCAACTTTTAAGTAAGAAGGAATCCTTTCACTATAACTTATTTTTAGCATATTCTACAAAGAAACATAGAAATCATAACAATATAGTATATTTTCTTATTAGTAATTACTAGAATTTGCAGCTTTAAGTTTTAGTCAAGTTATAAGTTTAAGTCTAAGATAAGATGATAATATAACTTATACTACTATACGAAAAGTAAGATCAATTTTCAATTTAAAATTCTCAGAGCTTATGGAACTTCAATTTTTTTTTTTTTTTAGGTTGCTGGCACTGCCCTTGACATCTGCGTGAAATTTCACGTCAAAATATTCATTAGTGTTTGAGTTACGTTTGGCTTTGTGAGATGCTAAAACTCATTCCGGCGATTTTTGAAATGCCTGAATTAATTGAACTAAGAACTTGCATTAAATTTTGTTTACGGAAGTGTATAGAATGTTACAGAAGGCATTCGGTGAGCATTCCTATATCGGAAAGAAATGTTAAAAGTGGTATAAACAGTTCAAAGAAGGCAAGAGAACACGCTGAAGACGAAGAGTACTCTAGCCGACCATCAACCTCATCCGACGAAGCTCACGTCCAAAAAATTAAAGATTTGGTGCTTGCAAACCATCGATTTACAATTAGAGACCTTGTTGATGATGTTGCAATTTCAAAAGGATCGGTCAATTCCATTTTGGGCCTCAAACGCGTCAAATCTCGATTGGTACCGAAAACATTGAATACACCAGTTCACACTGCATTGATTCTTTATGACTTTTTCGCTAAAAATGAAACCCATATCATTCCACAACCACTGTATTCACACCGTGCGACTCCTGGCTAAAATCAAAAGTCCACTCCGGAGGCACCGCTTTGTGTCGATTGAAGAGATTCAACGTGAATCGGCGTGCGCTTTGAAGGCCATCCCTGTCGATAACTTTTTAGCATGCATTGAGGATTGGAAAAAAAAAAAAAAGTTGGGATGAGGGCATTGTGTACGGAGGAGATTACTTTGAAGGCGATGAAATAAATTTAGAAGAATAAATAGAAGAGTTTTTGAAAAAAATAAATAATTGGTCTTACTTTTTGGGTTACAGTAGTACGGCATAATTCCATGTATTTATCGTAATTAATAAAACTAATGTAATTTTTATATTAAGTGAACTATTAATTTACAAGTTTATAGACTTTTTTTCATTTTGACCGATGACATCGAATTCGTTTTCTCCAGATTTTAGGGGTTTTTTTTTTTTGTTATTGATGTTGAAATAATGGGTTATAATTATGCTACTAGTCGAATTTTTAATTGGGTGGAGATAATTGAAATACTTGGTTGTACTATATTTTGTTTGAGATAACTGAAATACTTGATGTCTTTATTTGAGTTTATTGCTTTAATGTTTAGTAATTTCATTTGCTACAAATTTCTTAGTTCTCCAAAAAGAACGTTATATCGAACTTAAAATTTCCTAATTTCTGTTAAATGCGTTTATTTAGTTTTCTTTTTCGTTCTTTTATTTTTATTGTAGTATTATTTTTCTATTTAATTTTCTTTTTTCTGCATATAATACATACGATATCAAATTCTTGTTGATTTTAACTACAAAAATTTTTTTTTATTTGTTCTAAACTGCTCTGAAGTAATAAATTATACACTTTAAAAATATCTAATTGATTCCTTTCTCATTCAAACACTATTTCCTATTTGTCACAAAATCTAAAATTTAATAAGAGATAATAACTTCTTAATTGAAATATAATTTATAAAAATATATTGTAAGGAATATATTTTATGAATATTTAATTTATAAAACATATTTTAATGATTTTTTTTTCATAATTTCATAACTTCACATAAATTTCATTTTAAGAATACTCGAAAATAATACTGATTGCATCACTTATTCATTATTTTGTAATTGAAACATACATATTATTTTAATAAATCTGCAAAAACAAAGTAGATTAACGTTATTTGAGAACTGACACAATCGGAGAATGCTAGGAGCTATGAAAAGTTACATAAATACCATCAAAAGTAATATCAGTAAATATAAAGTAACGACCATCAAAAGTAATATAAACATCACACTTGCAACATTGCGAGTGGCGCGCACATTGGTACAATATCAGACATTTATAGGGCAATACCGGAAGCAACAGCAATCCTGGCGACAAAGTCCTCCCCAATTTGTAAAGGACTTATTGTATCCATCTTCTCATATGGTCTAATCAGAAAGAGAAAATCTCAAGGTTTGGGAACACATCCTGGTTGAAAACTGTCCCGGTAATCTTTGAATTTCCACAGCATTCTCAACTTCTGCATCATTTATGAAATGCATGTCCACCTTACCAACCATCTCTGCAGAAACCCATGATAAAAAGAATAAGTGACGAAACCAAACACTTTATCCCTTTAATCACTTTTACAGAAGTTCACCTCTTCTGCTACGTCATATACCAAAAACTGCTTATTTAGAAGTGTTCTTTCATTTCATTAAAGCTTTGCCATGAGTTTTCTGATATATATATATCATGAATACGGGAGGATTTGCTGAAATCCGGAAAACTCTCACCAAGTAGCCGGATTGTCAAAGACGCTTATACAAGTGACATTGTCACTTCTTTTATGAAACCAGTAATTGCAATGGATGAGAGTTTCTATGTTCAATACAGAAAACTGTTTACAAATGATGTTAACTAGATCATTAAATGTAGGTCATTAATGTGAAACCACATGACGTATAATGGAGATTAACCAAGTGCCTACATATTTAATTTCTTCAACGATGAATATTTTTTATATAGAAAAGTAAATGACTTTTTTTTTGTATGATTATGTTTTATTCAATTTTATATCAGCAGTAGTTCAAAGATTTAGCAGAAACATTAGTAAGAAATATGACAAAATAATATCCACTTATTGGACTATTAAAAGTTTATCATAATTTACGAATGGAAATGTTTCATTTGTCTTAAGCATATTGGTCCTTCAGATTTTCCCTAAATTTAGCAAGTTTGGAGTACAAAATGTTACAAAACTTGAAAATTTTTAGTTTTAATTTTTAGGATGGTGTATGAAGTTTAAAAGATCACCTGCAAAAGATCACCTGGAAACATAAATTCAAAATACAGAGATGATATTTTGTGCTGAAAGGATGAGAGCATACTAGCGAGCAAAAATCAATACTGTATAGTAGAGAATAAAACAAAAAAACTTTATCGAAAAAAATACCGTTAATACGTATCTCTTCCCAAGATGGGGAACAAAAAGCAGATGTATCTTAGCAAGGAACATAGTATATCCTTATTAAGAGAAATGAGCTAACTAGAAGACCTTAACAGATTTCCCTCAACTGCAATGGTTGCTTGGCACCATCTCTTCATACTCATATGCCAGATTATCCAACAGTTGTTGAGGTAAACATTCCTCTTCTTTAATGAGCCTTTTTTTTTTTTTAGTTATTGAGCTTTCTTGTGGGGATATAAACGCATTGAAAGACGTCTATTCAAAGCATCCCCTCACAGTTTATCGAATTTAAATTGAGGAGTACTTTTTTCATTGTGATATTTTCCTTCTAAAAAGTAAAGCACCAGTATGATGTGGCCCAACATAATGCATCTCTAACGATGTCATAACCACTGTAACGATAAGTGGTAAACGTAAGTCGGCACTGAAAATAAAACCGTGGTCCTACATCTCCCCAAATCAACTGGAGTTGAGAAATGTTTCGTGATATTAAAACGATTCTCATCTGTAAAGGAAATGCGACTCCATTGTTTAGATGGACAATTGTTAAATTCTTTATATCTATCTAAATGCCGCCTATAGGCTGCTATTAGTGGGAGGCAGTGTTCAAGTTGGAGAAAATAAATTAATTTTATGAAATCTGCCACAGTAAATCCCGATACTTAGTGGTGGTTGCAGTATACAAATCATGAGAATTATTTCTCGTTGAATTACCATATCTTCTCGCCTTTTGGATCGTATATCGGTCAGCCATTGACGTTGAATTTCTTGGACAACCGCATTAAACTATTCTTAGAGCTGTATCTGTTCTTTGGAAGTTTTCCAGGCTCATGAAATGTCTCTTTTGGCAATTCGAAATGTTGCTCTACACTTGTACACCCCTTCTAAAGCTAGCTGATCATTATTTATACCATGTATAAGGTCGTTCATAGCCATATTGCCATATATCCATATAGCTAGAATATTGCACACACAAACTCACTTGAACTTACAAAGAATGCCTGTAATGTCTTTAATATAGTGCCTATCAGCGATATCTTGCCCCGTCACTTACAAGATCTTTTTCATGATATTTTCGTATGAATCACCTTTCTACTAAATTTGGTGTTCATTGTACTTATCAAAACAAGCCTATTTTCTACAATTGTATAGCACTGTGCAAATTAATTGGAACAAGCTTCATTTTCATAAGATTCGTTCTTTTAACAGAGATTTCCTGATTCAACGTCTTAACCAAAAAAGTTAAGCTCCCACAAAAGCAAATGCTTTGGGGTTATTTTTACATCGATTGACCGTCATCATAGTATCAGTTGAGGAAATAATGGACTCTCACAAATACATTTCAATATTACCAGATAAAATTGTACCTTTTATGTAAACGTTCGCTGGTGGTATTGGTGTGTTTCAACAAGATCTTGCTCCTTGCCATACTTCTAAGTTAAAACAAAATTTCTCAAAGAAAAAAAATTAACAGTTTTGGATTGGCCTGGTAATTCTCCAGATGTTAATCCCATCGAAAATTTGTGCAGCATTGTGACGAGACGTGTGAGTAAGATGGGCTGCTCAACCAAGAAAAAAAGTATTGAGAATGTTGTAAAAGTTTGGTTTCGTGATGATGACATCAAAAATGTATGTCCTAAATTAGGAAATCCATGTCGAAAAGTGTAAAAGATATCACTAAAGCTAGAGGAGGACATATTTGCTATGAAATGTATATAAGTGAACTTAAACTAATTAAATCTCAAGAAAAATTTTGTATTTGCCTCAATTAATTTGCATGGTACCACACTCATGTCCATAAATTAAGGATAATTCAGAATCACACAGAAATTGAACTCTAAAATAAAAATTTCACCTGTAGAATTATCACACACATCTTGAAGAAGAATATGCAAATTACAGGAAACCACCAGATGGCGCGGATAGTACGTCACAATGACGAGAGTGTAAGAGAGGGGTATATAAGGAATGGTGGCAAAGAAGTAAAATTGTTCACAAGCGCTTTAAAAGCCTTTCAGTGCAATAACCGCATAGTTATGGCACAAAGGAAGCATTTGGATGATTTTTTATGTGGTAGAATCATCGGACGACTGGAATGTGGACGTACCCAGCTGGAAGTATCCGAGGACTTGGAATCGCCCAGAGTGTCATCTCCAGGCTTTGGCAACGATTCCAAGATGATGGTAATGTGAGTAGATGTTACAGCACAGGTCGCCCCCGAGTTACAACGCCGAATGAGGACCGGTATTTAGCAGTTACTGCCAAAAGAAACAGACGGAGCACAGCATCAGACCTGTCTCGTCAGCTCTCTTCAGCTACGGGTACGACAGTTTCAAGGCAGACCGTGTACAGACGCTTAGGGCACATTGGTCTATATGCTCGTAGTCCTGTCAGATGTGTTCCACTTACCGCAACTCACTGTCGCCTGCGATTAACCTGGAGTAGAGCATGCATTGTGGACACCGCAACAGTGGTCTTGTGTGATGTTTTCCGACGAGTCCAGGTTTAGTTTGCAGTCTGATTCTCGCCGGACTTTCATATGGAGAGCGCCAGGTACCCGTTACCCCCAAGAGAAACACCATTGAACGACACCGTTACGGTGGTGCAGGATGGCTCGTTTTGGGAGGAATTATTCTTGGTTCCAGAACTGACCTTCATGCTCAGAGTGTAACGATGACAGGCCACATCTATCGGGATGTCATTTTGGAACAACATGTACGTTTGTTTCGGGGCGCCATGAGGGCTGAATTTCTGTTTATGGATGACAACGGCGTCCTCGCCGTGCAAACATTGTAGACGAATGCCTTCAAGTGGAGGATATCACCCGTATGGATTGGCCAGCATACTCACCGGACTTAAATCCAATAGAGCATGTGTGGGATATGCTTGGGCGACGAATTGTAGCCCGCCAACCCCCTCCCACCTGTCAACCGGAACTTCGGAGGGCATTGCTTGATGAGTGGTGTAATATTCCGCAAGATCTGATTGATAATTTGATACTCAGCATGCCTAGGCGTTGTAAGGCCTGTATTGCATCGTCCGGGAGACATACTCCATATTAACCATCATACTAACCATGTTATACTGTTTTTTGTAAATAGGTTCTTTTTTTTTTTTTGCTCCAGGGAGTAAAAATCGCAATTTTTATTAATTATATCAAACATATAGCATCTTTTTTTGATCTTTACCTTTTTGTTTAATAAATAGACTTTACAAATAAGTCAAATTTGTTTTTGCTTCTGTCTCTTTCTTCGCCTGAACTTCATTATCCTTAATTTATGGACATGAGTGTATATAGCTGTCTGCTTAAGAATTACATAACTTCTTAAGTTTTGCATGTCAGATATGTTATAATAATACAGGATACATTTATAATAACAAGATTATTTATAATGATTGTATGATCTAACTTTACAATATTTACAAAGCAGCTTAATTATTTACGGTGAAATATTATTAATGTTGACTCGCATTTTTTTTGTATTTGTTTGTAGAGATATTTTATAGTCAATACTTCTCCAAGAAATTTTTTTCTGTTAAAATTATTTTAATTTAAAAAAACTAAAGGCACGAATATGTGACAGTGTCCCTGAAGAGCATAAAAGAAAACTAGGCCGTAAGGTCTGCCATGTTTGTTTGATGTTGAGTAAAAGATTTTGTTTTCAGGTTAAGATCCCACTTTTCTTTAATATATTTCCTCCTTTGATCTTCAGCGTCTCTTTGACTTTGACCTGTTTGTATTTGACTTGTAAATAAACCGAGAGGTCACAGACGTTTTACATTCATGGAATTCTTTGCTCAAATTTGTTTAAATTATCGAAACATATATAAATTTTTCTTAATATTCTAAGCACGTTATACGAATGAGTTTTCTATCATTTTAATGTGTCTTTGCGAGTTATCAAATTCATATTGAATTGTTGTATGAATATGTGTATAGCAGAAAATTTACGTAATAAATATTAGAATAATTTTATTGATGGTTTAAAGGGTGAACTCTGTAAAATATTGAAGAAAGAAATATTTTATTAGGAAAAATTACAAGCAAAAATAAAAGTGGCTATTAATGAAATAATAATCTAGTTTAAGGTAATTACAAGTTAAAAAATTATTCTATTTTTTTCTATTCAAGAATTATTTGCAATTTAATAAAATTGGATGCATCTTTCAATAAAACTATTTCACTTATATTTTTATATTATTTTTATCACTCACACGTGTCTGACTCGTGGTTCAATGGCAACTTGCGCTGCTGGTGAGCATTAGGCCGGAGGTTCCATCCGAGGCTTTGTTGTTGACATGTTTCAATAAACGAGGAGGCACTCGATGGTGTTTGTGATTTTAAGCATCTTACCTCATTAATCTGACTATCTAGTGGCCGTTTTTCGGATTTTCTCTCGTACGATACGCAAATGTGAGGGTGTAGTTCCCAATAAAAGTCATCCCCGAAGGCACCGCCCTCCTTCTTCAGAGACACGGAGCAGAAGTCAGACTTCTACTTACTGATGCACCATAAAAAACAGAAGCTTCCCCCTACTTCCATGAACGTTACAGCAACAACATCACTTACAGATGCCTTATAAATATTCCAAATTCACATATACTCAATAACTTTACATGTGCCATTTCGAAAAAAAAAAAGGTAATTTTCTTAAATTAAATTCTTCTGCTTTTGGAAAAGCTTGGAGCCATTCTTATAGTCAAGCAAAGGTCGCTGATTGATTTTTTTCTTTAATTGTTATTTTCATTCATACACATAGCTTTCATATTTAATAGGTTATTGTAATCAGAAAAAGTACAATGAATAACCAGGTAGATGGTGCAAAAGCAAAAAAAAAAAAAAAAAAATTTCAGAATTTAAGCTATAAAAAATCTTTGTTTGATCGAAAATATATTGAGTTTTCTGCATTTGAAGAATTTGTCTAAAAATACTGAAATTGAAAAAGTTTAAATTTTGAAAAAATTGACTGACTCTTAATCTACAGAAAAGTGGCATATATTTTTGTTGTTAATATGTTACATATAATTGCAATGTAAAATAAAATATAAAATTATACTGTTTTATATTAAAGTACATAATTGGGATATACGTTTAGGATAGAATATTGAAGGTCATTATTTTAGTAAATCCAAAGTTGTCTTACAAGTATGTCTTTATAGTTGCTGACAAATTATCATATTTTACTTTATTAATAATGAATGCACACTTCCAAAAATAAATAAAACTACTAACATTATAAAAAATTTTCATTTCCAGACAAAAAAAAAAAAATGAAAATAAGTAAAATATAAGAAATTTATATAACTGTAAAGAGCTTTTTATGTGCTAGATAAAAAATAATTTCTAAGTCATAGATTTATCTTATTTATGAATTAAAGGTAATAATGATAATGATAATTAATCCACAAAAATATGATTAACTGTTTTTACTTTGAATTAAACGTTAGTTCATTCTTTTATGTAATAGTTCTTAAATTGTAAAAGTGCTATCTAAAAATGGAAGTGTAAAAGTACCTTCTTCCTGAAGTAAATAAATCACCTGGAGTCAATTAAAAATAAGGACAAACAATAATATGAAAGATCTTTTCTATTAAGTTTTAATGAGTACAAGTACTTTTTGATGAGCAAAAGAGACATGTTCGGCGAAAATTACTAATAATTATCCTTAAATTAATAAGAAAATCCCAATTTAAGATCTTGATTATTTTTACAATGATAATGATCATTTCTAATTTGATTGATGTTATATGTAATAGTAAAAAATATTATAGCAAAATATATTATTATAAATACATAAAAACCTCTCCTGCATACACCCACCCGCATATAATATATATATATATATATATATATATATATGTGTGTGTGTGTGTGTGTGTGTGTGTGTGTGTGTGTGTGTGTGTGTCACAAATAGCACTTGAAAAGTATTGCATTGCATATTAATTATTTGATTATTCTTTTAGTTCAAAATTTAAATAATTAACTTTGTCATTAATTTAAATATAAAAAAACATTTTTTTGCAATTCAATGTTGAAAATACTATAATCACGATTGAAAAGCCTGCTATTCATATGGTGTTTGTATAACGTAAATTGATTAAAATGCTTAAATTAAAATTCTTATACTTAATATTGGAAAAGGATTTGGGGGACTTACAGTATTTAATTTTTTTTTTTAGGTGGCAAGTATAAAAGATAAAAACATTGACAATCTCAATTTTAGAACATTTATAATTGATTGAAATTCGGTTTTTTTTTTTTTTTTTTTTCGATTAATCGAAATTTTTCTTTAGCATTTAAATCGATTATTTTAGACTGAGTTCACAAATTCTTTTTGATACGCATTCAAAATAGTTTTTTTTTTTTACATAAAATATCCTTTCAAAAATAAAGCATGCATACGCACCTAAATCAAATAGAGAGTTTGAGGTAATTACAAAGAGTTGCCAACATACATTTTCTATTTTTCTTCTAACTTCGCCCAGTCGTACCTTGACCCTTTTTCTGCATGGAAATATACTGACTGATGAGGAACGAGTTCGGTTCTTGTTCATCAGCCTGCCCAAAAACAGAACGTGGGCGGCAATAAAAAACACTCAAAGTTAAAGAAAAACAGGAATCGAAAACCATTTACCTATATTTTAAAAGCAGTTTTAATAAATTCAGCTATCTTACTGTGAGGCAATATTTTCTCATAAGTGAAAAACAATCATAAAACCGATCGAATTGGTTGAGAAATTCCTACTAAATTCTTAATAAAAAGATTAAAAAGAACAACAATTTTATTGGCATAGGCAAGATTTTAATAATAGAGAGTTTTTGCATACCGTATTTTGGACGTCCGTTATTTTTTTTCTCCCTAGCGCGCATGCTCATAGGAAATTGCGCATGCTTATCTGTATTAATGTTTCCTATGAGCATGCGCGCTAGGGAGAAAAAAAATAACGCACGTCCAAAATACGGTATCAAAAACTTTCTAATGACTTGCAAAAGATGTCATTCATCTTAAAAGATGCATAGAAAACTTCCCTCAAATCAATGAATATAGAAGTCTCGTTAAAACAAACCTATATACAACACTCATTAAATTATTGAAAACTTTTTAGTGGATTTTGTACGGCTACATCAGATCACAGTAAATGATGTAAAGAGGAAAGACAGGAGAAATGTTAATTTATTAATGCAATTTTACTGTAATCTGGGGCATAATGGTCGAGTGATTAGAGCTCTGCGTCGGTGCCACAAATTTCGGGTTCGATTCCTGGCTATACCATGGATGTTTGTATTGATTCGGAATCCTCTTTAAACAGTAGGTCCCGGTCTACCGTAGCTGTAAAGATGCAGGCGTAACAACTCTGCCCCTTAAAATTAAAACATTTTATGTTTCGGAAGCATTTTATGCAGTCCTTGGCCCACTAAGGGGACTATTGAGCCATTGAAGAAAAATCCTCTAAAATGTTTAAGTCTAAAAATTGTTTTTGTTTTTGTTTCTAAAATATTTAAAATTTTTTATCTAAATGTTATTAGAAAAATCATCTAAATGTAATTTGCTTCTAAAATGTTACCGGTGTCTCGTTAAGAGTTTTGAAGATTCGTTGACAAATCACATCGAGTCAATTACTCTAAATATCGCGAAAAAAACTATAAATACTGCCAGATTTTTATCGAATCATTCGAAAACGACCCAATCAAACAAGTTTTCTTACTTCAAATTGCTTTGTTAATTGGTCTTCTGTGTTGCCTAGATTTTTCACTTGTATATGAACGTTTATCATTCTGAAAGAAATTCTGCCATCGAACTTTCAGTACATAATATCTGAAATTCATATATATAACGTAAATTTCTAGCTGGTGTATACGAGGCTGTTCCTCTCAAAACTCAAGGATGACTAAAAAGTCACACAACCCTAGCTATCAAAATTGTAAAAATTGCAAAACAGACATGAATGGCACGACTTTACTGATGCAAGTAATACCTCATTAGAAATTTCGGTTGCAGTTTATAATGTTGTGCTGTTTGTTTGGTGCATGATCGAGTTATTTCTTTTTCCAAACAGGACGAATCTTTATGATTAAGCCTTGATTCAAAGCACATTCGTATAAAGAAGTTCTAAATTTTCTTAGCGATTCTTCGCGATAACTCGCTTTTCGAGAAATTGGAAGCTTTCGCGATTATAAACAAAGTGGCTGTACTTCAATTCTGAATCCTGACACATTGTTCGAAGCAGGGCCGGATTTTCCTATAGGCTAACTAGGCTTCAGCCTAGGGCCTTAAGTTCAAGAGGAGGCTTACATTCAAATTGTTAACAAAATTAGAATTACGCTATTCTAAAAACAGGAAACTGAATCGAAAATAAGGAGAAATTCTACACATATGACTAATAAACAAACATGAAAATGTATTGGTTACGATGTTAAGTTTGTTTGGTTTCTTTGTAAATGTTGTGTGTTATGTTTGATTAGTTATTGTTACAAATACTATATAGGGTGCAGAGAATAAATGTTCAAATAAGTGTTCTAGACTTTTTTTCATTTATGATCCGTGCCGCATTTTTATAAAGATTAGTACCAATCATAACATGTTTCATTTAACATATTGATATATATCACAGTAATGATGTATTTTATTATCTCTCATGTAATTTACAAACTTAAAAATGGGAGGTGAAAGGGCCTCATAAGTGGAATAGCCTAGGGCCTCTTTTCATCTAAATCTGGCCCTGGTTCGATGTCAGGAATAAGATGTTGCACTCATTAACATCTGACATCGCAATCAACTGTTTCATATAGAAGTATGTGTATCGCTGATACAGGGCTGTGGTGGCTCTGGATCAGTGTTATCGGGGACTGTAATATTATTACTTTCGGTTCGGCCAATTTCTTCATTTCTGCAGCACTGTTCGTTTGTTTCTTCCTCGCTCTTAAATTATTAACTTATTTTAGGTAACTTTTTATTTTTCTTCAAACTCTGTCTTTCTTTTCGTTTTTCATTCCCACTAAGATATTTTATATTACTAGATATGTTATTATCTAATTTCCACAATCGACTAACTAACATTACAACTGATCGCGAATCAATGAAACAAAAGTAAGATAATAATGACACATGTTTAATCCGCGAAAAAAAGGGATTTCCCAGTTTTCTCTAACTTGTCGACGTGAATTCCCATTTTAATTTTGTAAATACCTTAGAATCAGGGGAATACCATATGGAATTAAAAAAATGTCCCAAAATCATATGGAGGGCAGCTGGAATTCCCACTTTTTAATTTAAGTCCTAGCATCGGGGTTACCCGTGCGTAACTATTTCTGTGACTATTACTACCAGATGCGATATATTTTCATGCAAATGAATTTTCACTCAAAATCTTGACACAGTTTTTTTTTTTTAATTTATCGCTTTAGTAACTTAAATTTATTAAATACAGAATTAATAAATTTGCTTTTTATTTTTAGTAATAATAAATGTGAAACTTTTTTGTAATAATAAATGTCCCTGTACTCACTGCATCTGCTCGAGGCCGGGCCCGCGGCAATTTGCCCGTCTTCCATCCTATGATTGCGCCACTGTCGTCAACTTTATAGTTCAGGCATAACTCAATCAGATTATCATCTGTTTAGGTCTCTGCAGCATTTTCGTGATGGCAAAAATTTCAGTAATAAACAGAAAATAGAAAATTCGCTAAATGGATATTTTGCTGCAAAACCAAAAAAAAAAAAAAAAAAAATTCTTCCGCGTTATCGAAAGGTTTGTCACCTAGAGGTTAATGTCAAAAATAATAAATATAGGTGTTAAAATTTCATTGAAAATGATGGAGAGGTAAAGGATTGAATATGAAAAATAAACAATTTTTTTTTTAAAATTATCTATCTAAATTCCTGTATTTTATCCGTTCAACCAAATATTATAGATTTAAACAAGAGAAAGAAAATTGTACATTTTAAGCACACAAGTTGCTTGTATATGTGTAATAAATTAAATCAGTTTCTTCTTAATAATAGAATATTTTCTTCATTCCATAGAATATGATATTTTTATTGCGTTTTCTTCATTTCTATTTTCTTAATTCTTCTTTTATTGTTGATCAAGATAGCTTTTTATAAGCTGATGAAAATCTCTCAACATTGACTGATATGTTGCTAAAGCAGTCATTATATTCAGCTGATTGTATTATTGAAGGATATAATGGAATTGCCTAACTTAGCATTTAATTTTAACGTTAATTTGAATTTTGGAAAAATAGAAATTATTTTTATAAAAGTATCAGGGGTCGACTCCCGACTCCTTAAAAACACTCGACTCCCGACTCCTCTCTCCCTTTTCCGACTCCTCATCTATAGTGTGCAAGCACTTATACTAGTTACGCAAGAAGGAGTAACTTGCCAATCATATAATGAGGCAAAATCATTTCTCACGCCTATTTTTTATTATTATTATCTTGTGAACATAATATTGTCCCTGATTAGAGGTCCGTGGAGTCACCAAAAAGTGAACTATAAATTAAAAAATAAGTAGTATAAGTTTTAAATACTAACCTATTCTTACTTATTTTCATTTTATAGTTTCACTTTTGGAGAATAGATAATCTCAAGCAACACGAGAAACATTCATTTCAAAAATTTTATTTAAAATAAACGCTGATTTTCACGTGATTTTATCATGTGTATTTTTAAAACTGACATGAATATGTGTTGCTAAATGTGACAGAAAGTGACTCATATCAAGTCTCGTGCTGTCATTTTCAATTGTCTGATTTTCAAAATATAAACAAATTATTGTTTCAGCATCCTCAAAATAGTGTCTAGGGTTGGTTTATGTTTATATAAAAGTTCATTTTAACCATCACTTAACAAACTTATCTGTCTAAATTTTTAGTGTTTCTTATAGTATTTGAACAATTGCTTCTTCATAAAATACTGGTAATTAAATTTTGTTATATTCATGTCGCTATTGTATTTTATTGTTCTTGTAGAATTTTGCACTTTAGGGCTCCGATTTTTCCGCGCCAAGTGATATCGCCAAAACCGCAATATTTCGTAATTGCAGCGTCCCATTTATATGTTTACGAAGCGACTTAGGGTAAATCGCAAGGGAAAAAAATCGCCATATAAACAAAAGGGGTAAAAATCTGAGAATTCTATACTCTTTGTTTTCCAAATTCATCGGCAAAGAATGACAAAGTCAAATAATAATAAATAGTTTGATAATAGAGATTTTTGCAACGTTTTTTTTATCGTCCGATATTTTTCTTTCTAGCGCGCATGCTCATAGGAATAGCTCAGTAGTGCGGCGACTACAGATACGCATGTGCAATAGGTTACAATGTTTCCTATGAGCATGCGCTAGGAAGAAAAATATCGGACGATAAAAAACGTTTTATTGGAAACTTCTCTATGATTGCCGCAGTTACTTTTCGCCGGTTTTTACCGTAATCGCAGCGCGCATTATTATTATTATGGCGGTATTACGCCAAAAATCCATCACTACGATGCCATGTAGCCAAGTAAACAAACAAACAAAATGGCTACCAAAATTCATTCGATAACGATAGTTCGATAATAAATTTTTGCCAAAAGTTTGCTATTACACCAACATTAGTAGCCAAACAGCTATTAAGTCAAATTTATTCCTTAAGTACTTTTATGCCAAATTTTTATCGCTCTAACTCTAAATATTATCACTATCCGGTCAGCATTTTATTCTAAAGTAAAGCTCTGCTATATGTATCGCTTTTTTATCAAATTTTTTTCACTAAATTTTGTTTTTAAAGTGCTTTTTTAAGCCAAAAAAAATATTGCTTTATAGTCAAATTTTATCGCTTTTTACTCCAAATTTTAGCACTATAAAAGGCCCAATTGTGCCAAATATGCCAAAAAAAATACTAATGGGCAGAATTTTAATGATTTGTTTTTACGCCAAATGTTATCGCTTTAAGGCCAAGATATAACACTAATTTGCCAAAATTTTTATTCAGAAATTGCTTCTATGTCAATTTTTATCAGTTTAATCAAATTATTAAATTGGAATTTTGTTTTGTTAACTCAAAAATATATCATTTTAACAACAATAATAATCTCTGTTAGTATAAAATTATGCCACAGTTATTTGCTAATACGCCAAATTTCTTTTTCTATTATGTCAAAAAAAATATTTCATATTGTTTACAAAATATTTCCGAATTCGAATGATAAAACAATATTAATAAAAAGCAGAAACCAGGTAAATACAGAGAAATAGCATCTTATTCTGATATATCCTTTGTTGGAGACGAAAATGATCTTTCTTTTTTTGCTTCATTAAAACCTTTCATAGGCATATCAAAATGAATGAAGAAAAGAACAACATCAAAAACTACAGGAGAAATTAACTTTTTTTCTTCCATGAACTAACGTTCTAAAATTAAAAAAGTTCAATTTTTCCTCGAGAATTCAAATAACGGTTGCCACAAAACTTTAACTATGTCAACAGCATTGAAAAGGAAACATCACAAAAAGCAGAAAAATTTAATGCGTTCGGCAGGTGTTTTGCCGTGAACTAACGTTCTAAAAATTAAAAGGAACATTTTCACGCCATTTCAAATAACGGTTGTCACAAAACTTTAACTACCGTCAACAACATTAAAACGAAAATAATTGTTTGATAATGGGAAACTTTGGTTATAAAAATAAAAAATCGTTTTTTGTTGTTTGTTTTCATATTTCCATGAGTGGCAATTTCATAAAAGTATATATTCTCTATCAGTGACCTACATATGTTATAAGAACAATCTCATAATCAATAACTTAACGGAATAATTATTTAAAAAAAGTATATATTTCTGTTCTTATTTACTATAAACAAAATTCTGCAAATAATTACCAAAATAGCAATAAAAGACATTGCTCGGAAAAAAAGAAGTTACGAATTAATCTAAGTATAATATTGTTACCCTAAAGACATTGGATAAACATTTCAGGGTAGCAAGATTGGTGACTTCCTGAGTACAGTATTTTATATTTCAACCACAAACAGAAATAAAATGTGCCCGTTTTTTGTAATATTTTGACTAATGCTTCATAAATTTCTTGGGTATTGAACATTTTATACTCAAAGTATGTTCATAAATGATAAATTGAAATTCGTCAAAATATTCCAGTTTTATATTTTATTTATTATTAACTTTTTTTTTCTGAGAATTTCTTTTCACAAGGATTCAGGCTCCTCTGTTCCTCAAATTTTTTGCTAATAAATCATGTTTATACTTACAATGCACATTCCCTTAATAAACTCAAATTAAATAATGAAAATAAGATTAAAAATAAGTATTATTAGTAAATTGATTAAAAAGTAACTTTACATTTGGGAAAATGTCTTCGTGCATGTATTCGAGAGAGTTCAAAGTTTTTGTCATTTTTAATTATCAAAATAATCCCTCTTTTAATTTAGTTAATACTTGTAGTTTGACATATTTTAGTAATACTACTGTGTCCAAAAAGTAAGACCAATTTTCAATTTAAAATTCCCGGGGCTTATGGAATTTCAAATTTTTTTCTTTCTTTTTGAGGTTGCTGGCATTGTTCTTGACATCTGTGGGAAATTTGATGCCAAAATATTCATTAGTGTTTGAATTACGCTTGGCTTTGTGAGACGCTAAAAAATTGATTCTGGCGATTTTGAAATGTCTGAAAATTGAGCAAAAGAACTTGTATTAAATTTTGTTTGAGGGAACACATAGAATGCTGCAGACGGCATTCGGTGAGCATTCCTATATCGGAAAGAAATGTTTAGAAGTGGTATACACAATTCAAAGAAGGCAGAGATAGCGTTTGAAGATGAAGAGTCTTGTGGTCGACCCTCAACCTCAATAGACGAAGCTCACGTCCAAAAAATTAAAGATTTGGTGCTTGCAAACCGTCGATTTACAATTAGATACCTTGCTGATGACGTTGGAATTTCAAAGGATCGGTCAATTCCATTTGGACCTCAAACGCGTGAAATCTCGATTGGTACCGAAAACACTGAATGCGCCAGCTCATTGATTGATTCTTCGTTCAGAAAAGCTACGTATGACAAAAAATTAATTTTTAAATTTTATAATCTATTATGAATGCAATTAAAGCAATAGATTTTCTTTTTTAATAAAAAATAATTAAAAATCTTAAAGATATTTTTGCCTATGTCTCGGATTATACAGAAATATTGTTTCTTTGTATTTATATATTAGTTTATAGTAAAGATAATATACTCAAATAATTAATTTAATTTTAATTTTTTCGTAATAATTTATGATGATTGAAATTTTTATAGAACTAATTTAAATTTATAGAGCTAATTTAATTTATGTGTATTCTCTTCTATTATTTGACAAAAATTAAAATCTTAACTTTACATTTAAAACATTTACTTAGGGTAGAAAAGAAAAGATTATATATGCTTATTAAAGAAAAAAAGTTCAGATAGTGATAGGGTTTGAAACTATCAATTGGTACAATCTTTTTGTAATTGAAGACAATTCAAACATAAATTAAGAATATCATACTTTAGCGCCATCTATTGAAAATCATATTTACTACCAGATATAATATTACTTCTCCTCAATTACATTAGTTTTAGTTACAGTTTTTTTTATTAAGAGTTAATTTCAAATAATTTCAGATAAAAAAAATCTATCTATTATTAAAGACGTTAATCATGAAATTAAATTAATTCCTATTTATTCAAAAATGTTTGCAAATATATTTTTAAATAAACCTAATTTTAAATTGAATTTATTATTAGTTTCCATAATAAGAGATATAAATTTTTCTTATTTTTTTTGTTAATACCGTTACAAGGTCTTCATTGTCCAGAATTATTTAAATTTAAATTTAAACTAAAATAATATTATATTGGGTCATTTAGTTGAATTTTATTTACATAGATGGCAGCACGCTTCCAATCAATTGAGATTCAAATTCTATTTTATCCCCCGACCTTCATCAATGTTCTTCAACTTTGCTCTAGTGCGACAAAATTCTAACAAAATATCCATATAGAAAGCTATATCTTTTAACAATAAATGAGATTATAATAATGTGTGGTCATGTTTTTAAAGGAATTTTTAACAAACATATCATTGTATTCTATTTAACATTTTTAGACAGGTTTTTGGTTGGACTTTCATTTTTGCTGAATAAGTGAATTAAAAAATTATTCAGTAGTGGTTTGCGAAAGTCTTAATAATGCAAATAAAAAATGAAGTAATCTGTAAATAATAAAAAAAAAATAATGAAAAAATAAAAAAAAGTAAAACGGGTAAGAATAGCTTGGAAAGAAAAAAATTATTTTGTAAAAATATTAGAAAATTTCACCCTAAACAAATAACAAAGATGCCAATTTTATTAAGCATTCAGAATTTCGAACTAATTCATCCATCAGTCCCTATGGCCACTGTTTTTAGTTTACGTTAACTTTGTATTTATCTTAAAATAGTAAAATATTTTTCTTTTTTTTTTTGTATATGTTTTTTTCTTTTGTTTCAGAAAAATATTGGTTTAAAAGTGTGTAAGGTAAAATTCTATTTTATATGTTCTTTTAAAACTCAGATTATATTTTTTTATTATTTAAAATTTTTAATTTTTTTAATTTGTATTCATTATTTTAATCATGTACTTATAATCCTATAAAATTCTTCTTTTCAGATTTTTGTTTGTAAGAGATGAAAAATTTATAAATAATCAAAAAAAAAATTTAACCAACGTTACATCTTAAATTTACCTATTATAAATTATAAAAAATGAGTTATTTAATAAGTATTCAGTGAAGGATATCTCTGGGTTTTTGTTTTTTTTACCTAAAATGCATTTAGTTGAATTTAATAGGAGTTTATTGACATATACTCTAATAAATAGAAATAATGCATGTTAATTTTTGGGTAACTTTCGTTTGACCTCTCATATTTAAAATTCTTTTAAAGTTGCACAAATATCCTGAAAATTTGTAATTTTATATTACAGATTTATTTTACATAATAAAAAAGCACTGCATGTATGCCAGATTAAAAAAAAAAAAAACTTTTAAAATAATTATACAAAATATATATATATATATTACCAACTTCTTCTTATTTATATGGATACTTAATAAAAAATATCATTTTAGTTAAAATTAAATTAAGAATGTCTGAAAAATTACACACAAATCTGTTTTGTATTTAAAAACAAAAACAAATTACAAAAATATTTACTCTATTTGTGGCCCAATGGTAACTCGAGCAGCTAACATGCAGTTCGAAAGTCAACGGTCTAACGACTACGAATTTCTCTGGTGGCTTATGCTAGTCATTGCAGTAAAAAACGTGGAAGCTCGATGGTAATTACAACGGCCAGGTTATTGGGGGCTGTTGCGATTGGTGCTGCGCTAATTGGGAGGAGGATTAGTGCGATTAGTCGAGTGATAAGGCGCAAATATGGTAATCAGATTTCTGGAACTGTTTGCAATTCACTTCACTTAGAATCGCAACCCTTTTTTTTTTTTTTTTTTTTTGGCGCACTTTGGCGAAAAAATTTTTTGACACCAAATTCCAGCTACCCTTATTTTCTGCGATTTTGCCGTTATAATTTATATGTAACAGGTGAGGAGAAAAGTTGGTAGGCTGACACATAGATGGCGCTACTAGTATTAAATCCATATGATTTTTAGTTAGCCTAACCTTCAAAAGACACCTGTATAAATTTGACAGCTGCTGCACTATTAGTATGTGAGTTATAGCATTCATCAAGTGCTGACTGTCGATTAGACTCAGTGTGAAATAATGGAGATATGTTTCATCCCATTGTCACATATCGACGCAAAAATTCCGGTTTATTACGATTGAACGGCTCCAAACACTGCTTAGAATATATCAATCTGCAAATATTCATTCACGGAAATATGTCCAACACGTTCCTTTCATATATTTGGGACCTCACGCCAGAGCGCTAGCCATTCAGCCATCAGGCCCTCCTGGTGCAAAGTCCGAATAATGTTTATCAAGCCACGCCTTGTCTTCAATAGTACTTTCTTTTCGCCAAAAAGCAATGCTTTATTAACACACAGGAAATTCCTTTTTATCCATTTTTTCAAACTAACAAAAGTTGCTTCACTAAAAATGCTATAACTCACATACTAATAGCGCAATAGCTGTCAAATTTATACATGTGTCTTTCGAGAAAATAGGGCTAACTAAAAATCATATGGATTTAATACGGTAGCGCCATCTATGTGTCGGGCTACGAAATTTCGGCCACCTGTTATCTCTCATTGATGGTCAGGCTTTCTTTTAAAAGTTTTTTACATATGACATGAACAGTTGTGTCTAAAACTCTTTTCGGAAGGCATCAATTATCCAAATCAATGGATGTTATGTTCACATGGCAAGCATTTAATTGGAAGAGGTCATCCCCCCTCGATGTACAAGGGGGAGAAAAAACATAACTACTAAAAGAACTAAGTACAAATTTAGGGCACATAAAATTTCCTACTGTTATATAGTATCTTTTCAGACATTTTATGGTACTGATATCTGAAAATCCCACCCTTTGTACAATTAGATGTTCATAAAAAATAACTATACAACTATTTTAAAAGCCAGAAAACATTTTAATTTAGGTTATACAGAGGGTGTTCCCACATTTCTGTAACAATTTTGAAAAATATATTTTTGAAAAAAAAGATTTTTATTTTCCTAATTTGTTCAATCTGACAGCCCTTTGTTCATCTATTGTATTACATATCCGTTTCCAAAATAAAAGACCTTTCTTAAACTATCAAGAGTTTGATTTTTTGTTCTCCTCCACCACAATCTTCCCAAAGTCCCATCCAGTGTCAAAGGCCACACACTGCCTTTTTAAAGATCTTATTTTAAAAAACCAAATACACAGTAACATCCATGGGAGTCATGTCGAAGCTTACATGGATGAAATGCATTCCAAATGAAATAGCCTCAATTCAGATATGTTTTTTTTTATTTTTTTTTTTTTTTTTCAAATAAAGAGCAGAACATTTAAGAGGGATATAGCTGGTAACTTTTCTGATGGAACTTAACACAGTGAAGATTGTTTACATAGAATCGATAGGATGTCTTCTTTGAAAATAGGTATTAAAGCATATATTCTCTCCTTATATTCCGAGTTAATCTAAATGTTTTTCTACTTTCCTTATTTTTTAATGTTATAAGGAGAATCCATTAACAATCATGATACCTTAGCTAAACTTTCCATTTTTCTCTGAACCAATGTTTAAGGTCTTCTCTCTTCTTTTTTTTTCTGCAGTAAATAGGTCTTTTATTTTTAATTGTAATCGAATAAATATATTCAAGCTTCATCAATTGTAACTGCATGCTTCCATTTTTTTTTCCCGCAAGAAGTAATTTCATAGCTCTCTAGGTCTTAGTGTCACAAGAGTGAGTCCTGTCAGTGCCATAGATGTTTGTAATAGATGCACTGATTCGGCATCCCCTTTAAACCGTAGTTCCCTGTCTTAATATGACTGTAGAGCATTGGGCTGTTTTCTCCAAACCTACCCAGTAAATTGACGCATCTCCTGTCTCGAAATCACCGCAGTAGGTAGACGGCCGCGGCGCAACCATGGTCTGTTGGCTCCCAATGCCGAAAGTAATTTTCATACAAATCAGCACGTTAAGCAACGACATGTTTTGGCATTAGCCGGTGAACATCGTTAGATTAATAATAGCTTTTTAGAAATTATATTTTATACTTTTGTTTAAAGTTCAAAGAGATGTTTAATTTGTGATAGTTCTTTGAGGAATAGGATTTTTGAAAGATTAGTTGCGACTTAAGATATATAAGGGCCATGTTTTTCCCCTATGCAAATGAAATCAGCACTAATCTTTCTTTTTTATTAATTATGTCATTATTTCGTTAAAAATATTAATTATGTCTTTCACGTCTTTTCAAAAATCGAATATTATTTCTCTTTGTAAGAGGTAAAAATATAAGCATCAATTGCTTTGTTTATTTTCAACGACATTTTAAAAGCAAATAATTGTAATAATACTGAGACGTAAATTAAATCTATTCGCTGTGATGCCATTTAATTTCTTTCTTTTAAACATTTAGAATTTAATTCCCTAGGGAAATTCAAAAATTTAGACATTTTTCAACGCCGCGTTTGATAAAGTTTTCAACGATCTTGTTTTCAATGTTTTGAACGTCCTCATGTAGAAATAGTATGCAGATATTTAACACAGTTTCTAATGTTGCTAAGTGGGTTCGTCGCTGCACGTCGTTTTGTGCCACATTAGTAAATTAGACAAGGGACCTACAGTTTAATGTGGATTCCAAGCCAATGACAAACATCCGTACTTTATCGCCAGGTTTCGAATCTGAGGCTTTTCCGTGATACCAAAGGGCATAGCGCTATCAATTGGACATCATGCCACGAAACAAGCGAGATTGAGAATACATTATACTCACAAAAAGAAAAAGTTTAGTTTCATAGCTGTACAGTCATTTTTTGCTGCCTTAGGCTAATTGGGCAGAAACACAGTTTAACGTAGATTCGAACCACTCACAAGCATCCATGCTACCGCCAGGATTGAACCTAAAGCTGTGTGGTACGAAGAGGTGTGACCTAACCAATTGACTATCTGGAGCCTGCGGGAAGGCAAAAAGAGAGAGGATATCCTTTTCTGAAATTTAGGGGATTTTTAAAAGAAAAAAGGATAATGGGTTCTAAATGTGAA